>SNQJ01S0024627.1:70655-135526 GCA_010110895.2 Picea sitchensis | reverse complement strand
TCTTTCCACCCGTACAATGTTGCCTGAGAAGGCATACAAAAAGATTATCACCAAAGAGACTCGAATCTCCCCGCACTACATTATGCTGTGAGTAACAAACCATTGCACGCACTATGCGCCTCAATAGAGAATTCATATTCTCCGGTATTCCCACAGTGTGTTGCTGCATATGTAAAGGCACTTCTCCCCTCCGCAAAGGAGGAATGCCCATCATAAGGCCTTGGAGGTTTCTCTCAACCTCCCAGAGACCCATCACTAGTACTGCCGGATCTGCTGCAACCGGGATGCCCCCATGACATCCTGGTACTGGTACATCAGCGGAACGCACTGCTCCTTTGTCTGCATGTTGGAAACAATACATCTGTTAGAACTCTTCTACATACCCAAAAAAATATATATACATCAAAAACTTTAAAAACAAAAACTAGACAAGGTATGGCTCAATCTCTTACTTGACTCATCCCAGTTCTCCCCCTTGGGAAAAATCAAATCCATGCTCCCGCGGAAGTCTACCTTGGCATAAGAGAAGTCCTCTATCCATAGATATTGTCGTCTCAGCCAGGTAAAGAAATTTCCAGTGAAATGGAACTCTGACTCTGACACTAGCCTTGGAGACAGACTAGTCCACCTCTCCATCCTCGGTTCATCCATTCGTCACACCGCTAGTGCTATCTGAGGCTGCATCTGGGGGATGCGCTCTAGAAAAAATGAGACCAAAAATGAGCCATCACCAAACTGCTTCTGACCAGTCCTACACCGTGAAATCTGTTCCTTCACGTTTCGAAGGAATCCTGCACTCCATTTGAACAGTCTTGGTTCCAAACACTAAGCACCATAAGCCACCTGTGATCTTGATGCCAGATGAGCGCTAGTCCTACCTGTCACGCTCATCATAGAAAACAATATAGACCGGAGGGGCAATTCTCGAATATCCTTGATAGGGATTCTACCCCCTACCAGCCTTGCTCCTGGGATGTAGTGGCATGCCAGATACACGTCCACTTGTTCAGGTAGTGCCCTCTGCTTGGAGAATAATATGGGGAACCCTATTTTCGAGAGGCCAGTCAAAAAGTACACGTCTTCTAACTCAATGGTTAAAAGTTGTGTGCCAATTCGGAATCCTTGTTCTGCAACATCCCAAAGGCCAATCATATGCTCGAGCAATAAAATCTCTTTCTTCATTTTTTGCAACTTGAACAATTTGAGAAAATCACAATATTGCAAAGTGGCCTGTGTGCGAGGACTATGTAAGGTGGCTAAGTCATCCATCTCATGTTCCCTCTCTTTCCACTTGATCATGGTCGCCAAAGTTATCTACAAAACAAAAAATCAAAAAATCCATTATTTTCACGTTTTGGCAATTTCGGAAGTTTTAAAAAGCAATTTAAAACATGAAATGAGCTTCCCACATCATTTAAAAGTAACCACACACTCTTTTATAACTACCACGATCTCCCTAGCCATTTAACATTCATCAAATGATAATGAAAATGTTTTAAAAATTCAAAACGAATTTGGGGGTTACATGGGCACATGGGAAGATTTTCTATGGGCTCTTCTACCAAAAACGACCTATCTAATTGACCACAGGGGTTTCGACATCTTAGCCATCCATTTCTAAAGCATTTTTTGTAAAATAATTCCCCTTTTCCATTAATTTTTAAAAGAGGCTGATTTGGTTCTATTTGGGGCGACTTAGGGCTTCATGTTTTAATTAAATGATGCTATTAAAATGAATGTGAAACCATGTGTTTGAAAGAGCAAGAGATGGACACCTACCTGGTCCAAACAGCAAGAAAAATGGTGAATCGTAGCTCCGGCAGTGAGAAAAACAAGATCCACTTCAAAATGAGATTCTCCACTACTCCAAAATCCTTGTGCAAAATGAAATGGTAAATGAAATTTCAATCAATTGTTATTTATAAATTTTCATTTTTCACAAGGTATAGTCATTTTTGGGTATCTCTAATGACATAATGGCTTTACTAAACCCTGGTTTGTATATTTGGCATCACAGGTTTCCCGACAGTTCTGATGGATTATCTACCTTGTCACATTTATGAGCATAGTCTTAGTTCGTTCTCGAGCTCGATAATATGAGAACATAACCAGGTAAACTTTTATCTCTTTTTCGGACCCATACAGATAACGAACACACAAAAAAGGAACCCCCCTAGAGTCTACTTTAAACCCTTTTCAGACTCTCTAAATATGAAAAGATTGTCGAGTGACCTTTCTTCTTTTCACACTCATTAAAAGGTAAGAAAGGGCATCTTTCGAGCGATATTTTACCCCTTTTTCGGTCTCGTTGGACTACTGTACGAAAAAGGAACTGAGAGAGTTCTCTTTTAAGTGTTTTTCCAAACTCTATAATCCCAAAAAACCTTTGAGTTTTCTGTCTTTGGACTCGTTAAAGCACACATCGACAGGCCCACATGGGACCGAACCCTTAATTCTTCCGGTTCGTTAAGCAAAGGAAGAGGAACTTACCGAAGGTGAGTTATATCGATCATGTGTTATCCTCCTCGAGATCATTAAATCAAAAAGAGGTACTCATCTATCTGGATGGGGGAAAAAATTGAAAGGAGCAAGCCAAGCAGTCTCTTGAGAACATCATCCAGCACTTCTTAGAGTCACCCTTGAACACGACACTTTGTCATTTGCACATATCATAATCTGCTGAACCTCTGCACTGAGCCAATCCTTCAAGTTCCTTTCACTCCTTTGGGTCACCCAATGCGATTCATAGTACCCATTGCATAGTTTTGTTCCACGTCATGTTTTGTTGTTGTGCCTCAGTGTTCAAGGGAAGTATCCACCTCGAGAGTCAGCCATCCCAAATATCTTTGCCTCAAAACCTGTGTCAATCCATGTCCATTTGATATGCCAATTACATATCCATGTCTCTTTCATGTCGTTGATGGGGGATACATCAAGGCCCTCCCTCGACGAGTCTATTCTTTTCGACTCCAACACATTATCCAGGAATTAGGCTTAGAAACTAGTTAGTACTTTGGGACCTGCATGCCTCAATGGAAGGCCTCCTCACATTCGACAGTGGGTTTACATCAGTGACCCCTGATCAAATGATTCCACGGATGTTTGACCTCAGCTCATCTATTCACATTCACTAGAATGTACTAGGGTACCTTGGGAATCATTGACATTAATGGTGATCTCCCTCACACTTGTTAACGGTTCACACCATTGATCGATAATCAAGTGGTTTATGCCATGTTTGACATCAAGACATCTACTCACATGGTCAGATTCATACCATATTGGGATTGGTAAGAAGACCCTGGGTTGAGTGATCACTTTGATATATGCTTTGCCCAGGCTGTGAAGGAATTTCTATTGGACAAAGAACACATACACTATCACATAGATTCACTTTGTATTGGTTGTGGCTATGTCTTATCATCTCATAGATCCATTGTGTATTCTTCATGGATACAATCAGTTCAAGTCATCAGAATATATATCCACATTGTATCTTCAGTGGCTATACCTTCTTTTCAATAAAATTATGGATCCGCAGTGTATTCTATGGTGGCCATATCTCGCAAGTCTTGATCACCCAAGCATAGGTATGCCTGCCATGGGTTTTGAAATATGTCATGATATTTGTTGTATGTTTGTGTGCAGCATCCGTCAGGTTCTTCGAGTCTATACCCTTGCTTGAATGTCTACAAAGTATTTCAGTCATCATTTCGCATCTTCTAACTTCATACTTTGGGGGGCATTCTATTACACGTCAAAATTACTCAACTGGATAAGTGTCGCACATTCCTCTCAATTGTCATAAGTTTTGAATCTTCCTTACAACTTTCGCAAGTGTCGCAAGTTGTTCACAAGTGTCAAAGACATCATTCAAGCATACTGCCATAATGATGACACTAAGGAGGCACTTAAAACATCTCATGTACTTGGTTTGGAGAAGGAGAACTGGTTAATTGAAGTCAAGGGACTCTTGACACCTGAAAAGAGCTCTGAAACAATGGTTTCGAGGGTGAGCGCTCCCCTATATCAGCCTTAGGAGTGTTATAATGATCTCCTGCCCTTCTGATGGAGTGCTACTCACTTTTGGGGTGCTGGTGCTTCCCTTAAGCTTCTCAGGGAGGGCTACAATGCTCTGATACCCCTTTTGCAGGAGCGCTACCTAGTCTGAGCCAGTAGTTGGCCCGTTGAGGAGAATAAGGGGAGGATCATTCAATATTAGAAGGCAGTTGCATTCGAATTCTTGGTTTCATCAGGAGATCCCTGATCTAAGGAGGAGATTCGCCAACTTGTTCTAAAGATAACTCAAGAGGTTAAGGTCCTATTAACCTATATAAGAAAGCTCTATGATGGTGGGAAGAGGAGGAAGAATTATTGCATGAAACCTATGATCTCATAGGAAACACACAGTCATCCAAAGGAGAGTGATCAGTGAAGTTGTTGTCATCCAGGTTGTGGATATTTCGAGCAAGGGTTAGACGAAGAGGACCCAACGAATTTGTCGCATTCGCATCTACGATTGTAAGTACTACTATCATTATTCTCATTAATATGACACGCTTGGCCTGTTTCTTTCTAGTTTGTGTCTAATGTTGCATGAACTTATCATTGATAGATAGATATGTTTTCAAGCTAACATCAATAGAGTAGGAAGTGGTCGTATCTTGTTTGTCTATAGGACTCAGCGAGGAGAAAAGGAATGGAGCACAACTCGGAGCGTGCAAGGAAAAACGTCGATAAAGAGGTACTTATGTTCTCCTTCCTTCTCATGTGTTAGTTTAGATAGATTTGAAAGGAATTCAGTGTCCACGTTAAGCATTTTCTGTCTTAGAGTTAGGGTCAAGCTCTTAGAGGTGATCTACCTATCCATAGGGAGATTTTCCTACAACAATGGGTCCTTTTCCACATCCATCGATCAACAAAGTGAGGTTTGTTCTCATTTTTTTAATGATTTCTCATGTTTTACATGGATCTACTTTCTCAAGCAAAAATACGAGGTATTTTAACACCTCAAAGATTTCAAAGCCTTGGTTGAGACACAGTTCAAAAAGAAGATCAAAGTCCTATGAACTGATAATGGGGGAGAGTATGTGAATCATGAGATCCAAAATCCTTTCCATGAGGCAAGGATTCAGTTGCAGCATACAGTTCCCTACACTCCGTAGCAAAACGGAGTTGTTGAGTGGAAAAATCGATCTCTAAAGGAGATAGCATCTTTCATGTTGCATGGAAATTCACTACCATAGAGACTATGGGCCGAAGAACTTAACTATGCAACATACGTCCAAAAAATATCTCCCCATAGATCTGTCAAGGATAAGACCCCCTACGAGGCTTGGAGCGACCTCAAACCGGAAGTGACACACGTTCGTATTTTTGGTTCACGTGCATGGGCCAGGATTCCCTTTGAAAAGAAGAAGGAACTTGATCCACAGAGCCCTAAGTGTATTTTTGTTGGATAGCCTAACAGTGTGAAGGGATATTGGCTTATTGATCTTTCCTTGGACTAGCTCATCATTGAGCGTAGTGTCCAATTTGAGGAAAATGTATTATATGTACTTCAGTAGTCGCATGAAGACACCTTTACTCTTCCACCTGTCTGAGATGATGAGCATGCACATGCTAACTCTTCTTCAGATGAGAGTTCTAATTTAGAGGACTCAAAGGATTCAGATTCAGATTCAGATTCAGTATAGTCAGATGTTGAGTCAGATCATCCAGATGCAGTTGTAGAGCCAGAGCAGAGGCCCAAGTGGGCACAGACTACTCTTCAGGATGCAGGGGATCTCATAGGTGATCCAACCGATGCTAGGAGGACTCAATCTGATTTCGAGGAGCCTCCTATTTTTTTTATTTTTTATTTTTTATATCTGGAGGAATTAGCAACTAGTTGGGTACGTGCTAACGTTACATGTGGTCGTGTTATCCAACTGCTACAACTATAACCTCTAGGTGTGACCACGAGGCCCCATATGTGACACACATTGTAATTCGGGGGGAATTGAACTCGAAACCTCATGGAACTTCATTTTCACGTCACTTGCCAATTCAGATGCCCCCCCGGGGGAAAAAGGTATGCGGGCTTGGCCCAGTTAAGATTTATGCAGCTAGACCACATCCTTTCTCAAGTTTGAGCACAAGACTTGACCTTCATTTCAAGAATGACTTTACCATCCAACCGCCTCTGTTGACCTTTTTGAGGAGCTTCCTATTTCACTCACTGCCACTGAACCATTTCCCTCCAGGCATCTTTTCTTGGTTCAGTCTTCCGATTCACAATCTTATCGTGAGGCTGCTGGAAATCCCTTTTTGGAATCCTCCATGAAGGAGGAGTACAACTCACTCCTCGAGAACCAGACTTGGGATATAGTTCCCCTTTCTTCTGGATGGAAACTTGTGAGATGTATATGGGTCTACAAGACCAAGAGCGCATCGGATGGACAGATCAATAGATACAAAGCTAGGATTGTCACTAAAGGCTTTCAACAGGTTCATGGTATTGACTATGATGAGACCTTCGCTCGAGTAGAGAATATGGATTCCATACAATTGGCACCTGCCATTGCAACATCCAAGGGATGGGAATTCCATCAAATGGACATGAAGAATGCATTTCTTCATGGTGATCTCTTTGAGGATATCTACATGGAGCAGCCCCAGGGATTTATGCAGGACTCATCTTTGGTCCGTCGACTGAAGAGGTCACTTTATGGCCTCAAGTAGTCTCTAAGGGCATGGTATGCCAATATGGACTCCTACCTATTGTCACAGAACTTTGTACATTGTAAATCAAACCCGAATGTATACATGCTCAGGATGGATGATTCACTTCTACTTTTAGTTATGTATGTCGATGATTTGTTGATCATTGATTTCTTGACTTTAGTGATTGTTGCAGCCAAGAGGATTCTTCATGACAGGTTTTTGATGACAGACATGGGTCCACTACACTTATTCCTTGGACTTGATATCATTCAAGATGCATCAAGCATTAAATTGTCTCAAGCTAAGTATGCACGAGATCTCCTTGAGAGATTTCACATGAAAGATTGCAAGTCTTCTCCGACTCTTTTCCTATCAGGAGTCAAACTTGAGGATGGCAGGGAGACTCCACTAGTTGACAACACATTGTATAGGTAGCTAGTGGGGAGCTTATTGTATCTCACACACTCTAGACTAGACCTCTCATATGCAGTTGGTGCAGTTTCTAGGTTGATGCAGGAGCCGCATGAGCTACATTGGAAAGATGCAAAGAATATCATTTGATATGCATAGGGAACCATCACCTTTGGGATTCATTATGTAGCAGACTCTACATTAGATCTCATTGGGTTTACCAATTCTGACTGGGCTGGCGATAGCATTGATCGCAAGTCCACATCTAGTTACTCACTTAGTCTTGGTTCCTAGCCTATATGTTGGTCGAGCAAGAAGCAAGCTTCCATTTCTCTATCTTCAGTGAAGGCAGAGTACAAAGGGGTAGTTAACATAACCATTTAGGCTATATGGCTACAACATTTTATCATAGAGTTAGGCATTCAGTTTCATTGATCGATCGTCATCTGGTGTGACAACCAGAGCACTCTGAAGTTCTACAGAGATCTAGTTCAGAGGCAGAAGATGAAGCACATTGAGATCCACATGCACTACATCTGGGACTTAGTACATGAGGGGATCATTGACTTACATTTATTTCCTTCATCTAGAATATACGATATACATTTTCACCAAGACCTTCACTGAGCAGAAATTCCATTCTCTGCGAGGTCGTCTTCGAGTGAAGGACATAGTTTCCTAGCAACTATAGTTCTTCTTTTTACATACATTGTACCTTGAGAGGGGGGGGTTTCCCATGATTTTTTCCCTCTTTCCTCACTTTATTTTCAATGTATCTTTTGTACTTGGGTACCTAACATGGCCTCGTTTCCGGGACTCAATCTTTATTTTCACCATAGTGATGTTCAGGGGGGGTGTTGGAGTTACTTCACACACACCTAGGATTTATTTTTCCTAAGTTTTTTATTTGTTTATTAGTCATAATTAGTCATTATCGAGTCTTTTATATTTTAGGAGAGAATATTCCACCTAGAGATTATTCTCTTTCAGTTCACACTTTTGTTTGACTAGTTGAGTTGAGTTTAGATGTTGCATTGGGATCATCACCATGTTAATTCGACCTTGCCTTGGTATCATCACTAGAGTGACACATTAGCCTTGATTCCCTTAGTTAACTCCTCACTACTCTCTGTTCAGTCAGTTAACTGAAGACTAGTTGACTAGTTAACTCAACTAGGTGGCATTTCACTACCGTAACTTCCTGAGAGACTAGAATAGGTGGCAGTTCACTTCCGTAACTGTTGGTGTGTGTCCAGGTCACTCTATACCACAACTATGGTGACTTGGTTCACCTCAAGTCAAACTCATTGAGTTATATAGAGTATATCATGTGTAAATTATTCATTATTCACAACAGTTAATGAGAATTCTTCCATTCTTTCTCTCCTTCTTCTTCCTTTTCAATTCTCTCTGCAAATGTGTGTAATATTGTTTATCTAGATCTATTCTATGAAGTTTCAACACATTTACATATATATCCCTGATGCATTTCATCTAGATATTGAAAATATGTAACTTATTTTGGTGTGATTTGTTTAGAGATATAAATTTGTATATGTCAGGACTCTCCTCCCAGTTCCATTCTTAAACATTCCATAAAGGGTATTTAACCTATGAATCTGAGCATCGGGATAGGAAAATATAGGCATAAGGTGTACCATCTCACTGATATTTATCAGGGTGTCGAACGTGAAGGAACTTATGAAATTTGAGTTATTTTCATCTGGTCCTTCGCTAGGTGAAAATAAAAGATGATATATAGAGGAATTTAGGGAATTAGTGAGGTTTCAAAGAAACCTTGGAGATTTATTCCTACACGTATTCCCCATAACACTATTATGTCACTTGAGTCTTGGTGTCATTAAAAACTGAGAGTGAGGGAACATTTCCATGCACATAATAGAACAAGCATACATCACAAATCCTCTTTGACTAGTAAACATGACTTCCTTCAAGCATTCCATAAATTCTCAACATTATTTCCCTATGTTACAAGGTGTCTGTATAATATTTCAGAAGAGAAAGGAAAATAAATATGATGATATGCATACAAGACAATTTGGAACATACATCATTTGGTATCTTTTCTTGATGGTTCTTCATGTGTTTTTTCAACTGATTTATCCTTTTCTAAGGTTTTCTATTACATAGAGGAATTATCCTCTTCCTTCTACTATTTTCCATTGGTATCAACATCACCCCTAAACCCTTTCCCTTTTCAGCTGACTAGGTTTGTTGGTCAACCCTAGCACCTGTAACACCTTTAGGTTCCCTAGTCAAAAGAAATTCTACAATTGAGCCACCAATATGATACTGGCCCTATTCATCAATTGATATTGTGGTGTCCCCTTCCTATGTTTGAGTATCTTGTGTGGTTTTATTCTTCTATGTTCCTATATCCTTTTCCTCCTTTGAATATTGAGGAGGATTTTCAACATCTTGCAAATTTTCATTTGTAATAGGGATACATGTTTTGTCCATTTGTCCCTCATATTTTTTGAGATCTATGATATTAGAAAGATTAGGAATTGTTGTATTCCTTTCTTGTTCCCTCTTTATACTCTTCTCCTTATCTGTTTTTTCCTTTATCCTTTCAAGTTCTTCTTTTTCCTTTTGCTCCTCTTGATTTCTTCTCTATTTTTTAGCTATCTTTTCCTCTATATTATTTTTCTCTTCCAAGTCTCTTTTAGCCTTTTCCTAATTTTCCCTTTGTCTTTCTTCTAAAAAATCTTGTTTTTTTTCCTCCTTATCATCCTTAATCCTTTTCTTGGCCAACAACTCCTATGCAACATTTTCTTCATCTTTCTTCTTTTTTTCTTCCTCAACTTTCCTCTATTGCTCATGTTCCTTGAGAACCCTTTCATATTCATCAATAAAATTATGATGCTCACAATATTCCTTCAATATTTATTATTGCAATGGTTTGGTCTCTTCTTCAATTGTTTCAAGTAAGGTACCCCCTTATCTTACAATATTTATTTGTTCTTCTAATGTTAAGATGCAAACATAGTTTCATTGGGATGAGATTTCTTTTTCTTGAATTCCTTCCAATCTTGTATATTTTATGTAAGCAAATTTTCCTATCACTTATCATGATAATAATGCCAACTAATAGATATATGACCTGCATGCTTAAGGAGTAAGCACTTTGTTGGAAATACTGAGAAGGGGGGGGGGGTGTGAATCAATATTACCCTTTTTCAACAATTAGTAATTAATTTGATATTTTATTAATTACCATAATAGATCATCAATGGACTTGTATTTAAAATCAATTATGCGTGTGTGTGTGTGTGTGTGTGTAACATGAATTACAAGGTTTTATAAAAAATATTGAAGGACACCAATCCCTTTTAGAGCACCAACTCTATGAGACACAAATCCCCTTCTTCAAGGCACCAACCCTAGGAAGAACCAAATCCCTTGTCTTTAGGGCACCAACCCTAGGAAGCACCAACTCCCTTGTCCTTAGGGCACCAACTGTAGGAAGAACCAACTCTCTTATCTAGTAAAGGATATGAATCCTTCCTTTCTACTCCCTTCCACCCTCACTTCATAAGTATCATCAGTTCCTCTTCTTCGACTCTGATTCTTCTTTGATTTTCTAATCTAGACTTCAAAGACACTTCTTCTTCACCGTTCTTTCTTTCTTATATAGTCTTCCAACTGGTGTGAACGTTGAACCATTGTGTCCGTTTGTTTGGACCATAGCACCTCTTCATTTAAGTTAACAATAATAGCATTTGTCATTTAATTTACAATTAATATGTCCCTCCATTATTATTTCACACATTAACGTGAATGCTTTTCAACTTAGTAAGAGGGAATTGCATAAATCGATCATAGGTATGGATCGATTTATTTTAAATCGATCCCATGACTTCTTATTTTATCCTTGAGCTTCTAATGCATCTCCCATTCTCCAATAGATCATATTGAATAGTTTCTATTAGATTTCCAATGCATTGGATGTATTTGATCACTTAATATCAATCAAGTAGAATACAGATCATGTTTGGCTCAAATTTTCTTCCTGATCGAGGAAACATTCTTCCTCTATATGTTTAATTCACACATATGCACTTTTAGGAACTCTATTCCATATGACCATAGGCGGTGAATGAGCACTAAGCCAAAGGAGTGCTTAATCACTTATCCATATTAACGTTTGTGTTTTATTTGCACGTTGAGATGGATGGTTCTCATTCTCTTCAGGATTTTGATGTTTCATGACTCCTCTCTTTGTAGTCTTTTAATTCTTCTGGAAAAAACTCCACTAGAGTGCTTATCAACACTTCCCTGCTTAATAACCTTCACATGTGTGGGAGCTAAAACTGTGAGCTTAGGCACAAAGGAGCTCTCACTCTTTGGTTATTTGGCTATTCGTGACTCCAGGGCTTCTGTCTACTCGAACTATGAAGTAGGTCAATCCCTCTAAAGATTTTCCTACTGAATAAGTCATAACACGATAATGAACACTTCTTTTCGGTTAAAATCTCTTGATTACTCTATCCTTCCACTACGCTTGATCTAACGGTCATGAGAGAACCTGGAGGATCTTAGATTAATGACCAGCATTAGTTTGTGACTTCACCCTTTGGCACTTTGGGCAGTTGTTTGTAGGAGAAACTAGATATTACTGAAGGACATACTCCTAGAGTGACGTAGCTTGCTGACATCAATTTGGATGTGGCACTAGCTGAGTGGATGCCACGTGTCACCTAAATTCATCACTTTTGTATACCTATAGTGCCAACTAGACCTTGTCACTTTTCACCATCTGATTATGGCACGTGTCCTTGCTGACATGGATCTCTTGATGTGTCATATGTCTTTCTCCTTTGGATCATTACTCTATATCAGACAGTCTATCTTTCACCTGAATTCTTGATCCAACAACCCTAATTGACTTCAAGTCTTCGGGGCTCTGGCCTTCAGGTGAACTTACATGTTTTAGACCCCTTTTCTCAGAAGTGGTCAGTGCTAAAGTTGACCACCATTGGACCCACCTATCCTCATCCAACAGTCACCATGAATTTCCCATATCTGATTACCCTCATTCACTTTGAGACTTCAGGGCTCCAATCTTGAGGTGAAATTACATGTTTTAGACCCCTTTCTACCGAAGTGGTCAGCACCAAAGTTGAAAACCATTGGATCTTCCTATCCTCATCCAACAGTCAACATGCAATTCCTAGATCTGATGACCCTCATTCACTTTGAGACTTGAGGGCTCCATTCTTTGGGTAAAGTTACATGTTCTATACTTCGTTTTTCCATATTTGTCAGTGTCAGAGTTTATAATCTTATTTCCTTTACTTTGATCTGATGGTTCCCATATTTTCACTCCATATCAATGGTTGACAGCAATTCGTTTAATATAATAATTTGATATATTTGTTCCTTACACTGTCGTTCCAATAAACTCGATCGAATGGTCGATAATTCCTCTGAAGTCCATGCTTTATCTAATGGTTGGCAGGATTTTGTGACTTCATGACTTTGTGAGTTCGTTCGTCTTCCTTATCTCCAATGTTCGTCAAAGTGGTGAAGTTATGATGTACCAAAACTCACGTTATCCTTCCACTTGGCTTTATCTGATGATCATGATAGATCATGAACTGAAATAACAGTTGAGAGCTCACTTGAATTTCCTCCACAAAATCTGACGACTCTACATTCCATATCGAATCTTGATCCAATAGCTGGGAAACCATTTGAAGCTCCTGCTTCAGATCTGTCGGTTGAGATATAATTATTCCCAACCTTTGAATTCATCTTGATTTGACGATCCTCAATTGTCCCAAAAACTACATCAGCAGAAATGATTCCTCCTTGATTCAATGGTTGTGATTACTCCCTAAATTCAAAAGGGAACAATCATGATTACTCCACAATCCTTTGCGTAGATTTACTTAATTGAAAAACTTTGTTTCGTCTTCACTCAATAACACCTTCTCTCCTGAGATTTTTCTTCATTGATCCACCTTAGATATTATTTGGTCATATGAGGGATTCTTTTGTTCCTTGTGCTATGTCTTATGTGTAACCTGCTACGTTATCCCTCCTCAGCTTTAATATGTCATAGACATATTTGATCTTCTTGATAATGACAATACCATAATACCATGTTCGACATTGATCATTTTGGACCTCTTTGACATCAATGTCAACACCATAACATCATGTCCAACACCCTTAGGGTCATGTTTCCTAAATCTTTCAGTAATGAAGCAATATTCTAACTAGATTTGGCCTTCTACTTTAGCATGCTTGGCATCCCTTACTATATAATATGGTATTTGAAAATAATAAGGGATGGAAATTATATTCTTATGCTTGACTAGTGTAGCATTCAACCACTACATCATGGATCTGTAGAAAATCTCCCCAACCACAAACCTTTTAGGGAAATAAGTAGGTCTTAGATGCAGTGGGTTGGTGGCTCCAAAAATTCATAGGTATGTGTGGTTTTCCTCCAAATACAAATTTCTAATGTAGGCCATAACTTTCTTAGAAATGAAGAAGACACACATTTGAGCATAAGATATTTTGTATTTATTTTTCCATAACATATTGAAATACACATGTATAGGTGGCTCAGAGATTTTTCAGCTAATTGACAATCATAGAAAATAATTGCAAGAACATAGTGTATCAAGTAAGAAATAAACCATATGAAATGCAAGGATAACACTTGGTTGATTTTATTTAGCTTGCCCAATCCTAATGTTGAGTTGTTTTAATATAATGGCTCCCGATTTAAAATACTTTCCCCACATAGAAACATAATATGCCAAAATAAACCAAGCTTCATAAAACCGAGACAAATATATTTGTAATATCCCTAAGGACAAGCCCTAGTTGTATTTATGAATTGTAAACATGTTTTGTAGTTTGGTGAGTAGAGCAATTATAAGATGGTAAGTTTATGTGTTATAGGCTAGAGATACTAGGTGTTAAAGGCCAGGAGCCTATTTTGTACATGTAAATATTCATATTATTAATATAAATACATCGTTGTGTGTAGACCGACCACGAAGAAAGAGTGATGGGGGAATAAGATTCCACTAGGTTGGGTAAGAGAGAGGGGGCTGAGAGGTTGGAAAGAGGGGCTAAGCCTAAGGTCTTAAGTCTAAGAGAATAGTAATAATTTATTATTATTCCAAAATCTGATTAGAGGGATATGTATTATCCTAAGTTCCTGGAAAGGGAATGAATGCTAAATGTAGTGCATGCAGCTCTAGGAAGACAGGTGTTGACCTATGTGCATGCAGTTAAAGCTGAATATTCAACTCATGTTGGGGGTTCAATCCCCATTACTCCATCCTCTGTCTAACCCGTTTGGTTGATGTCATCGACATCTGCATCTCCATGCACATCAAAAAATTCTCACTCGGGAAAGGCCGATCTGTGTTATCCTATTGAGCCCCACATTTCTGAATTTTCCAAAACCTAGTTGTACCTTACCCAATTTGTGGTTACCACCTTTTCCTGAGATATATTGAACTTTTGTTGTTGTCCTCACCTTGCGGGAACTGATTTGAAGATCAGTTGAAGAGGTGGGTTGTCAGCTTGTGGTTGAAGAGGCAGGTTGTCATGCTTGTGAGCAACTCTCTCCAGGTGATAAAGTTTGTTGGGAAGTTATTTTTTTCTAGAGAGAGTCCATCACCAACTACAAAGATCTGAGAATTCCTAATCTGGCCTATTGCCAAGACCCTGAAAGGGGAAGTGGAGTAGTCGATGGATTATGGAGAAGTGAAGGTGCATATTACCGTGGGGTAACAAGCATGTGGGGAATGAGAGTCCTTGAGTAGTGGGAATAAGAAGGCTCCTGGCAATAATCCTTCTAGTTGCACTGTGAACTTCCTGTGACCTTAGCCTAGTCTAGGATTCCCTTTCCCTGGGTGGAGCTTAGTCCCAAATCGAGGGTGACTGAGTGCTGAGCATGATGAGCAGTGTGGTGTAAGGCTGGGAGGTTTGTGGAAGGTTTGCACAGAGTTGGTGGTTTTACTCCAATTAAAATATAAGTATCATTTATGTGCTTAATTATGTATGTTATGCATGTCTATGTTTCTTGAAATGTTACCATGTGTTCCATTCCATGTGGACTTATTGTCAATTCAATTTAATTCTATATGGTAGCAGTAACGTGGTGTTAATTGTTTTAAAATTCATTAAAATTCATGTCCTAGATATGTGTATGTTTCACGTAGTGGCATTGTCTGGCCTGGTCTAATATCTAGGGATGTTACAATTTGGTATCAGAGCTAGTTGAACTACGTGAAGTGTGTGAGTAGTGGCATTTTCCAACTTGTTGGTGGCTAGGGACGTCACAATTTGGTAGCAGAGCCATGGTTTCAACACTGAGCTTGGATGGGACATGTTAGTGGAAGTTGAAGAAAATGTTTTAGAAAAGAATTGTTGTCGAAATGGACAAAATTCAAGTTCAGAGCCAAGGTTCATGCAGTGAACCTTGATGGGATGGATAAGTGGTCATTGGAACCAAGTTTCAAGTGGAAATTGTGTCCGGAGGAACCAATTTCGAACCTTAGAACATTCCTGAGTGCCAAGAGGTTACTTTGGTTGTGTTACGAATGTTAGTAGGTGTAGTAGTAATATAAAACTATGACAGACGTGGTATTTGGACACAAAGAAATAAATCACAACACTTGTGGTGTTGGGGCCATAGGATCTATTCGGAAGGAGGATAAATCCTTCACAACTGTCATATTTGGAAAAAAAATAAAAAAGGAGCATGAGAGTTAACCTCCAAGTACTTTGGACTTCGTGACTTTGGAAAAGTTATGGGTTATAGAGAGGAAGAGTCCGAAGGCCCAAATCCCTGAAGTCCTCGAAGTGGATCTACACCGTAGATCTAGGGAGAAGAGCTTGATCGTTGAATCAAGCCAAGGTAAAAAAATGTCAAACGCAGTGGTGAAGGGCGAAAGTGCCTGAAGCTCCAAAGTCGAGAGTTAATCCAAATCATTCGTCAAGAGGGACATGTGTTAGCATATTGGTTTGTTTAGGATTTCGGAATTCGGGATAATTAGTGTGTGCTGAGGATAAAACTTTTGAAGCCTAAAGTTACAAAGCCATGAAGAGCCGAAGTAGTGAGTCCTGATGATGTCACTTGGATTGACATGCAAACATGGGTTGTGTGCCACATATCAGTGGGTTTCAAACCCGTGGAATATTGAAATTTCATATGGAACGTGACGCATGACACCCATCTGATATGGACATGATTCAACCACTAGTATTCTGCCATGTGGCATTCCATATGAGCATGGTTAATGGGACCTCGAGGTTATATAACGTAGTTAAAGGTCAGAGGACCCACATTGGTGTTTATCACGATACATCAAGATCAACGACCCGAAGGCATTGCAGGGACCCAAGTTGCACGAGAGTTGATTCTCCAAGGTGGTCCCGCAATCCAAACCATGGTTTTACCGAGAGGTTACGTGTCAGCATCAGAAGAATTGCAGGATGAAAGGAGGTTTACTCCAAACCATTGTTGCATGCTCCCGCAATTGGAAAAGTGCTAAGTAATGTGACTATTTGGTATATTAGTCCAAGAAAAAAGGTCGTGGGTCCCAGTAGATGCATGTTGCCAGTTGTAGAGTTTGGAGACTTGACACTCTAGAAAGGTGGTTCATAGGGCACAAAAGGAAGAACCTTCTGATGTTTTGTAACGCTGAAGTGGCATGGCATAATGACGTCACCAAATGTGAACATGAAGTGTTCGGATATTAACAGTTCGGGGTGTTGGGGGTGTGAGAATGTGAAATCATTTGAAGTCCCAAAACTCTGAAGTCCCAGAACACAAATGCATGAGGTTCCATAGTGAGTTCCAGTTGTTGGATGTTGGGTAGACGTGGATTGTTTATCTACCCTACTTTGTGAGTTTGGTAATTCATAACTCCAAGATATTTGTTGGGATGTGATTTGAAAACTTTTGAATCCAGAGGCTCGAAGTCCCAAATAAGTGCCTATCAACCTAGTGCTTAGCCACAACCCATGGTCGCATGGGTTGGGGGATAAGAGTAAGGGGCTAGTGCCCAAAAATTATTACAGAATAGAGCAGAGCTCAGAAAGAAAATGGAACATAAAAGTTTTCTTTGAATTAGATTGGTTTATGAATATTGTGGAATTTGTTAAGGATTGATGGCCTGACAAACTTTGGTTAATGACACATTGTGCTTGCAGAGTTAACGATTGTCAAAACTAAACCAAATTGTTGCAGAGTGCAGAAAATGGAGGAGGCACATAATTCTTTCAGTTCATAGAATGAAGCTAAAGGAATGAATGTCCATTTTGGAGTTGAAGGATATAACCCCAATGGGCATGGAGAAGAGATAGATAAGTAGGGAAACATTATGAGAATCATCGAAATATTGTTGAAAGATGCCCAAACTCATCGAGCAGATAAAAAAAACCTCATGAAATCTAGGGACCAATAGGAAGAATTCAACATAAATTTGATACAGAGCCTGGAAAGGATAGAAAAGAAATTGGATAAGGGAAGTGACTCTAGTAAATAAGTAATTCATGGGTCTCCTAATGAAAGAAGGAAATCAAGGAGTGTTGGAAGACACCATCATCACTCTCAAGGGCACTCTGAGAGGACGGAACATAGTAGTTCAAGCCCATGTCCTACCAGAAAGCATAGGAGATCTGGAGTGGATTAACTAAAGAATGAAATGACCAAGATTAAGCCTCCTACGTTTGATGGAGAGAACCAGAATAAGGAAGATGTAGAGACATGGCTTCTTGGAATGAGGAAATATTTCCAATTGTATAATTATTCCTCTCATGTAGAATGATGAATTGCAATGTATCAACTGAAAGGAAAGACATGCATGTGGTGGGATCAACTTGTGCAGGTGCAGTAAATTAAAGAGAAAAATGTTACTTGGAAGAAATTAAAGAAAATCTTTGAAAATAAATATTTGACTAAGAGATACTATGACAGAAAGATGAAAGAATTATTTGAACTCAAGTTGGGTAGCATGTCCATTGATGAGTATGAAAGGAGATTCCTAGATTTGTTGAAGTATGTTCCTTCCATCAAATATGAGATTGTCAAAATTCAAAGGTATCTTAGTGGCCTCCGACCTTCCATCGGTGACAATATCCAGTATGATGATCCTAAAACTATGGAAGAAAATATAAGGAGAGAAAAATGATTATATGAGGAACAAAGAGAAAATCCCACTTTTCGGAAGGCTTGGGATGACAAGAATAAGTTCAAGAAAGAGAAGAGGCAAAAGGAAAACAAACCTCCCTTTTTCAGAAATAGTCCTCAAGGACATCCATCTTTTAGAGAGAAGAGAATGGTTGAAGTAGGGGTACAAAGGCAAAGGCAGACAACCATTCAATGTTGGGGCTGTCAGGGAAACCATAAGTACAAATATTGTCCCCACAAAAATGGCAAAGTGAGAGTTTTCCACAATGTTCAGCAAGTTGAAACAGTGGAGGACATGGGCAGTAGAATAGAAAGGATCTATGAAACCCTAGACAACAAACAAGATGACTTCCAATCACACATAATTTAAGTTGAATGTATTATCAATAACCATACCGTTACTATTTTAAATGATTCAGGGGCTAGTCATAGTTATATAGATCCTAGAATGGTGGAAAGTTTTCATTTTCCAAGAAGAAGGCATGGAAAATCTGGGTTAGTGTGGATGGCTACAGAAGCTAAGAGAAAGGTTGTTGAGTTGTTTAAGTCATGTCCAGTGGACATGAATGGTTTGAGCACAAGGGCTAAATTAAACATATTACCTTTAGGTTTCTATGACTGTCTAATTGGGATGGATTGGTTGGAAGAACACGATGCTATCGTAGACTATCGTAACAAGGTATTCACTTTCCTGGATGAGGAAGGAAACCTAAGGAAAGTATAAGGAATTATTAGAATATTTTCTATCAGAGAAATATCAGCAATGCAACTGAATTATTGCTATAGGAAAGGATGTCAATTATTTTAAACTCATATGGCATATGCACTTGAGGATAACGTGTCATATGGAATATGCTAGGTGTAGTCAAATAACCGGTGAAACCATTCTAGAAATATCTAATAATACATGCCTTTGTTCTTCATCATAAACCAAAACAATGACAAGTGAAGAAAAAAAATAACATGAGTTACAACATGTATCACATCATCGAAAATCATAAAGTATAGCTCATGGAGGTAGGAGGGAGGGAAAAAATTATGCCAAGTCACACTTCTAGGAAAGTGCTCAATCCATATTAGAAAGGGATCGTGAAAAATCAAAGGATCAAAATACTGACCCAAAGACTCTGAAGGTTGGCTACCTTAGTTATCATCACATCCTGAGCTCTAGGAAAGGACTAGTAAGAACCTAGAGGATGACTTCCAATTTCGTAAGTGAAGGTTTAAATACCGATACAATAAACTTCTTCTTAAGGTATTCAACCTACCCTTGGATTCTAAAAGAAGGCTTTTCTCTGGCTAAAAATAAAGACAAGGGACATGTTTCTCAACTACAACCTTAGTGACATAATGAGGTAAAGCGGTCGAAGGGGTTTGGACAACCTTGTCACAAGTACACTTCTTTAGGCAAGCAACATCCTCACTTTTATCAAAATGTGAGCACAACGATGGTTGATAATATTATTCATAGAATAAATCTAAATTCTCAAAGGAATGCTCATCAAATGTTTCAAGGTATGACTGAAAATCATCAGGAGAACATTGCACTGGGTCATTCTTGGGTGCTTGGAAAACTTTTGTAGTTAAATCATCATATTTTTTCCAATCATCAAAATTATTAGGAATATCATATGATTGTTTCAAAGGAAACATTCGAAGATATCATTCAATATCATAAATGGGATCCTCATTAGAACCAATCACATCCCACTTACATATTCCAACATGTATGAACTCATCAATATTATCAACCATGTCACTACCTTTGTCATAACATGAGGGATTTAAAGCATCCAATGGGCTCCTCTAGTACTTCTTCACTTTCCAAATCATAAAATAAAGCATCATCAAAATCTTGGAAAGGGAAATAACTTACCTTATTCGCTTCTTATTGTGCAGGAGTGTCAATGGCTTGGATGAATTCATCAAATGGAAGAGGGTCTAGTACATCATTCCCCAAAATCATCTCTTTAATCATGTCTTCATCAGAAAATGAAGGACCTACCTCTTCCCAGGGTTCCTTTACTTCTTCACCTTCTAAATCATATAATAAAGTGTCATCAAAAAAAAGAAAAGGAAAATGAATCACCTCATTCTCTTCATCTTGTTTAGGAGATATAGGATCTTGGAGAGATTCATCGAATGAAGGAGCGTATACTAATGCTTCATCCTCATAATTCAATTCTTTTTTTAAATAATTACTGCATTCTATCAAATCATAGGAAAAATCGTGTTCCTCTTCAAGGGGTTGATAAATTTCTTCATAAATCTCTCCTTCTTTATCAAAGAGTTCTTGGTATTGAGTATGATACACATCCCTGATATCTTCCACAATCTCAGTGGTGAATCCTTCGTCCTCTAGGGATACTGTGAGATTTTGGAGAGCATATTCATGTGTTTGACATTGTGGTTTGAAAAACTCAATAAACCTACTGATGCGGTCTACAAAAGATGATATACCCCTATATTGTAGACAACCCTTAAACCAATCTTGCAAAAAATATGACAGAGAAAGTCTAAACAATTTTACCAGAACATTTGCCCCTTCCAATTCTACCTCACTTATATACTTCAAGAATTCTACAATGTGATTAATTGGGAGGCCTCCAAATCTTAGAGAGTTTTTCAACCATTTTGCATCAAAATAATGCGGGTATCCTTGAAAACTTTTGAAATAAATAGCTGGATACACTTGTTCCAAGGGTGCCATGATCCCATAAATTGGAAATATCACAAAATTGAGAGTAAGGTGGCACCTTGGAAAATGTTAGTGGAGTCGCCAGATATCCTCTTAAGGATTATCAAAGGGATGAGGGAATCACCCACAGTGGAGTCTCCATGTAAGCTTTGTGAAAATAAGGCTTTGGATAAATTCTTACCGAAAAAGTGTTGTTGAGGAATATTGACTCAGTGTTCCCCAAAATGTTATTGGACAATATGTACTTTCCTAAAGCCTAAGGCAAGTATATGCAAGATTGGCATAACAGGGGGTGACCTATCACTAACACCTTAATAGGAAACCCGTTTCTTTTTAGGAGTATATCAAAGTTACCCCAAGAGAGACATCCCCAGTGACCTAAAGGGTTGATAAAACTATGACAAGGATGCAAGAAAATTCCTCTCTCACCGGTCACTCAAGTCAAAAGGTTCTTAAGATTTCTAATGGATGAAACGATGGTAAAAATGGAGTGTACCTTCCTAGAACAAGACAACAAAGAAAATATGGAAACTTTCAAGTAGAAAAATGATGTTAGTGATTCATAGGACCATGAACCTTTCAAAAATAATCTAGCTAACACAAAATTGCAACAATAGGTATTTTGTAACAGCTGCAATAAATATGCCTTGGAATTGCTTGAAAAGACAATGAAATGATAGATTTAACTAGGAAGAATGACAATCAATTGTCACAAGCAATTTTATCAATGCATAGCTATCATTAAATGTCAATTTTGCAATAAAATTAATGCAGTTAGATGGATGTAGAAATATTTTTTAACAATAACAAGTATTAGTGCTCAGAATTGAAAGAAAAAACCGTGTAAACATAGCCTTTATCAAGTAGATTGTTTGGAAATTGTCCCAAGAAATTTATGAGTGAGTTAAATGCAGGTTATGTAAGTGTATGCAACAAATTAATGTAGATTGGTATGGTTGTAGCAAAGGTTTGCAACAGAATCAAGTTAACTAGTGAATTAGTCAACTTTAGGGTTAGTAGAAGTTAGCAAAATCTTCAAGGAAGAGAGTTTGAGTGTTTGTTTGATCAATCATTCACTAAAGCAAGTGGACTAGTGCCTTTAAGGGGTAATGGAGTCTATAGGTGACAATTTTCTCTTGGAAGTAATAACAAACTGATTATACTTGTCTAAGGAGAAGAGATGGATGGAGGAGGTGTTGGCACTTCAAGGCCTCAAACATCCAAACTCTAAAGACAAATTCACTAGAGAGTAAGCAATTTTAGGCCCTAGCAAATCTTCCTACCTTAGACTATTGAATGGTATTAAGAGCAACAATAACTAGATAATGTATTCTAAAGAGCTAGCATTTGGGGCTTTAGAAGTTTATCTAGGTCAAAACACCTTAGTAAAAGTCTAGCAAATGAAGAGAAAAGAAATAGTATCTTAAGTCCTTTACTCCTAGGGTTTGTCAAGAAAAGAATTTTATAATATTTAACATGAATAAGAAAATATACCATAACCATTCAAATGAAATGAAAAAATGCATATTTACTTACTTCACCAAGAATAATCAAGCAATAAAAGCCTATATTTCCAAGTAACTTCACTAATAAATGATCTAAGTTGCAAATTTTAGCATCCAAGATAAGTGCACCTCCCTATTTCAGCTAATAAATTTCAAAAAGGGTGCAAATTGTAGACCACACTTAGTGTGTGATGAGTTGTTATGAAAAAATGAGAGTACTTTACCTCTATTTATACAAAACTTTGACCTTTAATTAAAATTAGATCGAATAAAAGGACAACCTAGCCAATTTACATCAAAATCCATTTTTTACATAAATAAAAGTAATTAACACCTAAAAGCATCCCCAAGGGTGACTTCATGCACTTCTAGGGTGATGTTGAGCCCCTAAGGTGGAACGTTGAGCTCTAGATGTAGGATGTTTGGCCTCTAAAGGCTCTGAATGATGCCCATGCCTTCCAACTATCTCACAACTGTCCTCATAAGGCTAACACTAACTATGGATGATGTCTAGGGTCATGATGGTGACGTCATGGGATATCAAAGGTCAATGTACAGGTGGAAGAATAAGACCCCCCTAGGTCTAGGTCTACCAGGGTGTCCCCTCTGGTAACTTCATTATTTCTTCCTGGTGCAAATATCTGATTTCTTCTTTCCCCTGGCTAGGGCTACAACATCCATATGTGGGATTTCATTCCCATGAAGGTATGAGATAATCATTTCCCCATGTGTTCATATCCACCAGGAAAGGCCCTACACCAACAACAATTACACCCTCCATGGGTCCATAAGTCGCAGGGATCATAAAATATAAATCACATCCAATAATTAAATTACCCAAACATGTGCATCAAACTCCCCTTTACCTAGACAAATGCTCAAAGACATTATGTAATTTAACAAGTCAAGTTTGGAGAAGGTCTCATGGTGTCCTATTGGGATAATCCTCTTTAAGTTTGGGGTGTTTCCCAGGTAAGAACCAATCCAGGTCATGCAAGTGTTTGAGGTGGTGTGGGGTAGTGTTTGGGCATGGGGTGCAGTGATAACAGGAAAATGTAAATCTTACCTGTGTGTTCCTTTCTAGAGGGCAAGCTGCACCTTTTCATAGATGCCATTGATTTCTAGCTCGTTCATTGCCTTTTATTCTTAGCTTCATCACTTTTAATCTTTTTTTTTTATTCTTCAAGGGAAGATTTGAGGGACAATGTCCTCGCTTGGTGACCAAAGGTGACAACGTTATCCACAAACATTTCATGGATATGAGAATGTTGGATCATGATGACACCCCCTTTCTCTTAGCTATGTCACCAAGAGACACTACCCTCGTTTGGTGACCAAGTAGATAGTAGTGTCATACCACTACTTGCCCATGGTGATAATAGGTTTGCTCGTGATGAGACCTCCAATCCACCAACTAATACCTTGAGTGTATATTTATCTTATAGGTTCCCTTTTCTTACTAATAAGCCTTTTACTTCTTTCTCGAGAGCCCCTGAGAGAAGCATCTCAAAGATTTTTATCTTTGGATTTTAACACTAGCCTACTTCATTTATCCTCTGGGCCTTTATCGCCTTCTTCCCACAAAAAAAGGTACAACCCTTCCTAGTGTGGAAAATACCAATACTGGAACAAAGGTAGGGGGAAGATGAGAGGAGTAAAGAAAAAATTTGGTAAGTATGTAGGGAACAAATGATGACCTTTCACAAACCCACCCAGTGGAAACCCATCCTAAAGGGAGATCACCTTACTAGGGCAACATGTCACCCTTTCAAGTATGAACAAGTCAAAGAGCATAATCTCCAAGAAAACATTATGAAATGAAGGAGAATTCAATGCAACATATTCAAGTTCTTCAAGAATCAAAGTGACACATACCATGATATCTAGACTCATTACCTGTTAGAGAAAGACTTACTACTACTTCAAGACCAGGATAGTGGGATGGATATTGTTGCTGCTAATAAATAGGTTGCAATCAAGAAACGAGGGGCCCTCCAGGGCCATGCTCAAGTCATTTGGCTCTCGACACTCTATGTCTAGGACCTATGGGCCTTGAGACATGATCTCCTTATTTATCCCTAGGGTAGGAGATAACACTACAACTATAACCTCCAGGTGTCATACGTATGCCCCTTTCTCAGGAATGAGTTAATATAGGGGATTTGAACTCGAAACCTCATCGAACACAACACTTCATATCAAGACACTTGCTAATTGAGCTGCCCCTGGAGGCTAATGTGGCAAGCAATGTTGATTTCATATAGCCCTAATAAATGGATATGTTGCAGACTGAGGGTTTCTACAACCAATATCTATCCTCACCCATAATCGAATGACCAAGATTCATTCATTGGAATCGATGATAATTCATGGCCTATTAAACATTGATATCATATAATATGGGCTGACATCGATGGTTTAATAAACACTAGTGAAAATTGCATGTTTCAAGCTATTCCTTTAACTTTTTTTTCATTTTTATTTTGTTATACAAATTCGAGAGTTCCTTTTTGGTATTTTCTTATTCTTTATCCACGACATAGGTCTACAAAAGATGATATACCCCTATATTTTCAATAACCCTTAAACCAATCTTGCAAAAAATATGACAGAGAAAGTCTAAACAATTTTACTAGAACATCCACACCTTCCAATTCTACCTCACTTATATACTTAAAGAATTCTACAATGTGATTAATTGGGAGGCCTTCGAATCTTGGATATTTTTTCAACCATTTTGGATCAAAATAATGCAGGTATCCTTGAAAACTTTTGAAATAAATAGTTGGATACACTTGTTCCAAGGGTGCCATGATCCCATAAATTGGAAATATCACAAAATTGAGAGTAAGGTGGCACCTTGGAAAATGTTAGTGGAGTCACCAGATATCCTCTTAAGGATTATCAAAGGGATGAGGGAATCACCCACAATGGAGTCTCCATGTAATTTTTGTGAAAATAAGGCTTTGGATAAATTCTTACCAAAAAAGTGTCATTGAGGAATATTGACTCAGTGTTCCCAAAATGTAATTGCACAATATGTACTTTCCTAAAGCCCAAGGCAAGTATATGCAAGATTGGCATAATAGGGGGTGACCAATCACTATCACCTTAATAGAAACCCATTTCTTTTTATGAGTATATCAAAGTTACCCCATGAGAGACATCCCCAGTGACCTAAAGGGTTGATAAAACTATGACAAGGATGCAAGAAAATCCCTCTCTCACTGGTCACTCAAGTCAAAAGGTTCTTAAGGTTTCTAATGGATGAAACAATGGTAAAAATGAAGTGTACCTTCCTAGAACAAGACAACAAAGAAAATATGGCAACTTTCAAGTAGAAAAATGATGTTAGTGCTTCATAGGACCATGAAACTTTGAAAAATAAGATGGCCGACACAAAATTGCAACAATAGGTATTTTGTAATAGCTGCAATAAATATGCCTTGGAATTGCTTGAAAAGACAATGAAATGATAGATTTAACTAGGAAGAATGACAATCAATTGTCTCAAGAAATTTTATCAATGTATAGCTATCATTAAATGTCAATTTTTCAATGAAATTGTTGTAGTTAGATGGATGTAGCAATATTTTTTAACAATAACAAGTATTAGTGCTCAGAATTGAAAGAAAAAGCCGTGTAAACATAGCATTTATCAAGTAGATTGTTTGTAAATTGTCACAAGAAATTTATGAGTGAGTTAAATGCAGGTTATGTAAGTGTATGCAACAAATTAATGTAGATTGGTATGGTTGTAGCAAAGGTTTGCAACAGAAACAAGTTAACTAGTGAATTAGTCAAGTTTAGGGTTAGTAGAAGTTAGCAAAAGCTTCAAGGAAGAGAGTTTGAGTGTTTGTTTGATCAATCATTCACTAAAGCAAGTGAACTAGTGCCTTTAAGGGGTAATGGATTCTATAGGTGACGATTTTCTCTTGGAAGTAATAACAAACTAATTATACTTGTCTAAGGAGAAGAGATGGATGGAGGAGGTGTTGGCACTTCAAGGCCTCAAACATCCAAACCCTAAAGACAAATTCACTACAGAGTAAGCAATTTTAGGCCCTAGCGAATCTTCCTACCTTACACTATTGAAAGGTATTAAGAGCAACAATAACTAGATAATGGATTCTAAAGAGCTAGCATTTGGGGCTTTAGAAGTTTATCTAGGTCAAAACACCTTAGTAAAAGTCTAGCAAATGAAGAGAAAAGAAGTAGTATCTTAAGTCCTTTACTCCTAGGGTTTGTCAAGCAAGAAATTTTATAATCTTTAACATGAATAAGAAAATATACCATAACCATTCAAATGAAATGAAAAATTGCAGATTTACTTACTTCACCAAGAATAATCAAGCAATAAAACCCTAGATTTTCAAGTAACTTCACTAAGAAATGATCTAAGTTGCAAATTTTAGCATCCAAGACAAGCACACCTCCCTATTTCAGCTAATAACTCCCAAAAAGGGTGCAAATTTTAGACCACACTTAGTGTGTGATGAGTTGTTATGAAAAAATGAGAGTACTTTACCTCTATTTATACAAAACTTTCACCTTTAATTAAAATTAGATCAAATAAAAGGACGACCTATCCAATTTACATCAAAATCCATTTTTTACATAAATAAAAGTAATTAACACCTAAAATCATCCCCAAGGGTGACTTCATGCACTTCTAGGGTGATGTTGAGCCCCTAAGGTGGAACGTTGAGCTCTAGATGTAGGATGTTTGGCCTCTAAAGACTCTAAATGATGCCCACACCTTCCAACTAGCTCAGAACTACCCTCATAAGGAAAACCCTAACTATGGATGATGTCTAGGGTCATGATGGTGATGTCATGAGATATCAAAGATCAATGTACAGGTGGAAGAATAAGATGCACCTAGGTCTAGGTCTGCCAGGGTGTCCCCTAGGGTAACTTCATTATTTCCTCTTGGTGCAAATATCTGATTTATTCTTTCCCCTGGCTAGGGCTACAACATCCATATGTGGGATTTCATCCCCATGAAGGTATGAGCTAATCATTTCCCCATGTGTACCTATCCACCAGGAAAGGCCCTACAACAACAACAAGTACACCCTCCATGGGTCCATAAGTCACGGGGATCATAAAATGTAAATCAAATCCAATAATTAAATTACCCAAACATGTGCATCAAACTCCCCTTTACCTAGACAAATGCTCAAAGACATTATGTAATTTAACAAGTCAGGTTTGGAGAAGATCTCAGGGTGTCCTATTGGTCTAATCCTCTTTAAGTTTGGGGTGTTTCCCAGGTAAGAACAAATCCAGGTCATGCAAGTGTTTGAGGTGGTGTGGGGTAGTGTTTGGGCATGGGGTGCAGTGATAACAGGAAAATGTAAATCTTACCTATTTGTTCCGTTCTAGAGGGAAAGTTGCACCTTTTTAGAGATGCCATTGTTTTCTAGCCCGTTCATTGCCTTTTATTCTTAGCTTCATCACTTTTTATCTTTTGTTTTTATGCTTCAAGGGAAGAGTTGAGGGACAATGTCCTTGCTTGGTGACTAGAGGTGACAATGTTATCCACAAACATTTCATGGATATGAGAATGTTGGATCGTGATGACACCCCCTTTCTCTTAGCTATGTCACCAAGAGACACTACCCTGGTTTGGTGACCAAGTAGATAGTAGTGTCATACCACTACATGCCCATGGTGATAATAGGCTTGCTCATGATGAGACCTCCAATCCACCAACTAATACCTTGAGTGTTTATTTATCTTACAGGTTCCCTTTTCTTACTGATAATCCTTTTACTTCTTTTTCGAGAGTCCCTGAGAGAAGAATCTCAAAGATTTTTATCTTTGGATTTTAACACAAGCCTGCTACTTTTACCCTCTGGGCCTTTATCCCATTCTTCCCATAAAAAAAGGTACAACCCTTCCTAGTGTAGCAAATACCAATACTAGAACAAAGGTAGGGGGAAGATGAGAGGATTAAAGAAAAAAATTGGTAAGTATGTAGGGAACAAATGATGACCTTTCACAGACCCACCCAATGGAAACCCTCCTAAAGGGAGATCAACTTACTAGGGCAGCATGTCACCCTTTCAAGTATGAACAAGTCAAAGAGCATAATTTCCAAGAAAACGTTATGAAATGAAGGAGAATTCAATGCAACATATTCAAGTGCTTCAAGAATCAAAGTGACACATACCATGCTATCTAGACTCATTACCTGGTAGAGAAAGACTTACTACTACTTCAAGACCAGGCTAGTGGGATGGATATTGTTGTTGATAATAAATAGGTTGCACTAAAGAAAAAAGGGGCCCTCTGGGGCCATGCTCAAGTCATTTGGCTCTCGACACTCCCCGTCTATGACCTATGGGCCTTGAGACATGATCTCCTTATTTATCCCTAGAGTAGGGGATAACACTACCACTATAACCTCCAGGTGTCATATGTATGCCCCTTTCTCAGGAATGAGTTAATCTGGGGGATTTGAACTCGAAACCTCATTGAACACAACACTTCATATCACGACACTTGCCAATTGAGTTGTCCCTGGAGGCTAATGTGGCAAGAGATGTTGATTTCATATAGCCCTAAGAAATGGATATGGTGCATAGTGAGGGTTTCTACAACCAATATCTATCCTCACCCATAATCGAATGACCAAGATTCATTCATTGGAATTGATGATAATTCATGGCCTATTAAACATTGATATCATATAATATGGGTTGACATCGATAGTTTAATAAACACTAGTGAAAATTGCATGTTTCAAGCTATTCCT
Source organism: Picea sitchensis (assembly GCA_010110895.2). Classification (NCBI taxonomy): domain Eukaryota; kingdom Viridiplantae; phylum Streptophyta; class Pinopsida; order Pinales; family Pinaceae; genus Picea; species Picea sitchensis. The sequence continues at coordinate 106,253 of SNQJ01S0024627.1, read as the reverse complement.
TTGACTTTTTTTCTTTTTTATTTTGTTATACAAATTTGAGAATTCCTTTCTAGTATTTTCTTATTCTTTATCCATGAAGTAGAAATGAAAAAAACAAAAGAGAACATAAATAAAACCAAAATGTAGCTTTAAAAAGTAAAACTCAAAAAAATCGAACAAGTCACCAGACAAAAAAGTGGTATGCCACCATTGTCTAAAAAGTAAAACTCAAGAAAATGGAACACGTCACAAGACAAAAAAGTGGTACCCCACAATTGTCAAAATTTTGATTGGGAGAATAAGAGGAAACAAGTAGGTACACATTTCAAAACTAAGGGAGAGTACATTGTGGTTTCAAAGACTACAGTGTGGCTTCAAAAACTTCTAAGGAAGTTATTGGGTTACAACAATTGTACAATTGAATTTGAATCGTTGACCTATACTTATTTGTTATGATAATCATAATGCAATTCTTATTTGTTATGAGAATCTAAACCAAAAAAAATATTAAAATTGAACACCTTCTCTTAAAGAAGCGGTGGAGTCTAATGAAGCAACTATAGTCAGCCTCGGAGTAATAAATTTTGAGAAATAATTTCTTAACATAAAAGCAAAGTGGGGAATAAACACTGTTCTATGAATGTTAAAAATCAATTAACAATATGTAAAGTCGGTTGTATTGGTTATACACGTGATACGATTAGATCCCAATATAGGATATAAATATAAATTTGCTATTAACACTATTTCTCATTGATCCTCTCTACTGGTGGAGTCTGGTTGAGTAAGAGGAAGCCGAAAGAAAACTGAAGAACGAAAATAGGGCTGAGTCAAGGGAAAACTGTAGAACGAAAATGGTAGAATCCCTGAATCAATGCTTAGACGCGAGGCAGAGCTTCAACTAGTGATGTGCGGATCACGGTTATTAGTTGTATAGGAGTTATGATGGTTTGTATAATTATTTAATTATTAATATTGTTATTTAGTTATTATATTCTTAAAATATATATATTACCTGTGGATTTAAATATGTAAATGTATATATAAATAATAAATTAATTTTATAATAATTTTGTAGAGAAAGTAAGAGGGTTTTTTATCAGAAAGAAACAATGTGTTGATAGTTGAGTTGATCAAGTTCTTCTTAAGTGGTTAAAGTCTAAAATAGGTTGCTAAGTGCAATTTACAAAATCTACTATATGTATAAGAAGTACTTTAATACATTTATAGTGTATATACCAAAATTGGACCCAAAATATATAACACAAAATGTAATAATGGAGTATTAAGGAGTAGGAGCTTGTGTCAGTTTTTTTATGAAGGGTAGGTGGTAGAAATTATGTAATGTATCTCCATTTGATTATGAAAAGTGCTAGTGACCATAAGGTAGAGTGAGTCCTTCTTTTGACAAAGCATCTGCTATTGTGTTCATGTTCCTATAAACATGTCGTATAGTAAATGAGTCAAAAGAGGCCAACAAGGTGTAAATCTCCCTCAAAATAGGTTGTAGAAAAATATTGTGGTAGGACATTTGTTGTTTTGAGTAATAGGAGAAGTGTCATTAGTTCTGCATAGTTGTTTGTGCCTTTGCCTAGTCCTATTTCTATTTTGAAAAAAATGTGAGTCTGTGGTAGAAATTATGTACTGTATCCCCATTTGATTATGAAAAGTGGCAATGACCATAAGAAAGGTTGAGCTCTTCTTTCGACAAAGAATCTTCTATTGTGTTATTGTCCCTGTAAATGTGTCGTATAGTAAAGGGGTCAAAAGAGCCCAACAAGGTAGAAATCCCCTCAAAAAAGGTTGCAGAAAAATATTGTGGCAGGACATTTGTTGTTTTGAGTAATAGGAGAAGTGCCATTAGTTCTGCATAGTTGTTTGTGCCTTTGCCTCGTCCTATTTCTATTTTGAAAACATGTGAGTCTGAAATATGTAGCACTGCCCCCCCCCGTCCCCCCTCCCTCTCCCCACAGAGGAGATTTTGTGATGCTCCATCAAAAAAATCCGAGGGCATGGATGGGTCTATGGGAATGGGCTAAGATGCTCAGATGCCAAGTGCATTCTTTTCTCGAGGAAAGTGTTCCAGAATTGAGAGACTTTTGGCAGCTACCAATTCGGTTACTGAGGCCTTATCTTGGAAAATGGTAGAGTTCCTGGCCAGCCAAACTTTTAAAGTGAAAGGGAAGAAGATGAGGATGTGTTCTATAGTTTCAATTTCCCCTTTACACAGAGAGCACTAGCCTGGCCCTTCAATATGATGCTTCCTCATCTTGTCCCAGGTCAGAACTTTGTTTACCAATGCCGACCACATGAAGATCTTTGTTTTTTAGTGGGGATTTGAGCTTCCAAAGACCCCTCTTCACCACCATCATCGTTCCCTTTGGATAAGATCAACATTAAGTGCTATGTAGCCTAATTTGGGTGAGTAAAACCCATGTGGAGATTTTTTCTAGATCAACTCATCATCCTTATCCAGGAACCTAATGTGGCCCCCTAAAGGGAAAAAATGTAGTTATTCCAATGTGTATTGAACTCTCCTTCCAACCCAAGCATCTTAGAGTTGAACCACCCATGATGTCAAATCTTTATCAAGCTTGGATGAGCAATTTGATTAAGTTTGTAGTACCCCTGAGTATATAAATGGTCTAGGATGACTTGTGGAAGGGAATGGGCATTCCCATTTCCAGGCCATGGATTTGTTCCAATGCGGATTTTATCCCCCCTTCCCACTTTCCAAGCCAATCCATCACCAATAACATGAAAATATTTGATTACTGCCTTCCAAATGATGGAGCAGCTATATAAACACGTGTCGGGCCGACGTATCCAATCTCCCACCGAGTCTCGATAGATGTATTTGTGGGTGACCGCTTGGGTCCATAAACTAAATGTAGTGAAGAGCATCCAACACACTTTTGATGCTAAGGCTTTTGAAAAAATGAAAATATTCTTCAGTCCCGAGCCCCCCAATGCTTTTGGGTGAGCCAACCTATCCCATTTTTCCCATGGTAAGATATAGTTCTCCCTCATTCCAGACCAGATAAAACAAAAGCATAATCTGCGGATGTTTTTCTAGAATAATTTTCGTAATCCATGAGAGAGACATCTAGTAGACCAAGATAGCTTACATAACCGCTTATGTCAGAGTCAACCTACCTTCGCTTGAGAGCCACTAAAAAATCCAGAGGTTTAATATTTTTTCTAGTTTCGCCAAGAGCCAACATCGGTCCCCTATGACGTATTTGTTTTCTTTAAGCTGGAAGCCAAGATATTCGCTCCCCTGTTGTAAATCCTATAGTGGGAAGGGGAAGAGAGATCCATAAAGGGCTGAAGTGGCATTATCTAACCCAATTAGAGATAAAGTGTATTTTTGTGAGTTCATGATCATCCTTGTAGCACTCCAGAATAGTTGGAGGATATCTGTTGATGTCTCTGCATCTCGCAATCTGCCACTACAGAAAATCAGGATATCGTCTGCAAAAAGTAGATGAGTAATCCTGAAATTTGGAGAGGTTTGAATACCCTAGAATTCCCCTGAGGTGGTGGCCAAACCAATGGCCCTTATTAATCCTTATGCTACTAGGAGGAAGAGGAGAGGTGAGAGTGGGAATCCCTTCCTTGGACCCCTTTCTAAGGAGAATAAAGGAGAGGTTTCTCAATTAATAAATATCGCAAAAGAAATCGAGGAGATACAAGCAATTATCCTTCTAATGAAGGGTACCTCAAACCCCAAATGAGTAAGAAGTATCACGATGAAGGACCATATTACCCGATCAAAGGCCTTTGAGGGATTGATTTTTAGGACAACCCCTTTGGACCTCAATGTTCTAAGATTGTGCAGGCCTTCTTGAGCCACCCCGATAGCTTTGTGAATGTGTCGACCATTTAAGAACCCAAATTGTTCTTTTGAAATAGCCTCTGAGAGAATGGGTTTAAGGCGTCTGGAAATGAGTTTTTCCACAATTTTGTAAATGCAATTACATAGGGAGATCGACCTAAAATTCTCGAAGGAGAGAGAATCATTCTTTTTTGGAATTAGAGCTAGGAAGGTTGAGTTTAAGGGAAGATGCATCATACCATTTCTTCTAGATTCTTCCACCACCTGAATGAGGTCATCTCCTACCAATTCATTGAATCCTAGATAGAATTCAATCGTCCAACCATCTGGCCTTGGGCTCTTATCCTTCTGAAAGCTATGAAGAGTCTCCTTTAATTTAGGTTCCCTGACTTCCTCAAATAGTTCACTATTTTTTTCTGCATCCATAAAGATAGGATAATAGAGGGTCAGTCTAACAAGCTCAACAATATTCACCCTTTGTTCAGCTTTATACAAGGATTTGAAGAAATTATTTCCCATCTAGGCCAATCCTTCAAAGGATGCCACATTCCTTCCCTCTTGATCCAGCATGTTCCAAATTGTATTTGAGGCTTTGCATGTTCTCATCCCCCTGTTCGAGCCATATGACACGACCATTTAATCGCTAGGTCACCTCTTGATCTGCCAGAAGTTGATTACACCGAGATTCCAGACACCTTAGAGATTCTTGGGAAGAGCCCGAGAGGAATCCTAGATCATACGAAAGGTAGATGGCCTCAATTTGTTATTTTGTTCTCTGTAGTTCTCTTTCCTCCCTTTTCCTTTTATCTCGTTCCTAGGGAATAGTTAGTTGTTTAATTCTTTTGAGATTGTCTGCAAAGTGCAATGAGATGGGATCATAAGGCCTCCAGTTTGATTGAACTAGTTTAAGAAAAATCTCATATCTAATCCAAGAAGCATTGAATTTAAAAGATGAAGGAGGCTTGATCGACCCTCCCTCCAAATCTAGCCAGATCGGAGAGTGATTAGAAATTCCCCAGCTCTGATATGTTGTCTAATTTGAAAATTTTCCACCATTATAGCTTATGTGACCAAAAATTGATCAATTTGCTTTGCAACCCTTACATATCCTGAACGCATATTCCCCCATGTCAGGTTTCATTTCCTCGGAGGAATGTCCAATAGACCATTGGAAAACAGAAGTGTGTGAACAAGGCTGAGAGTTGATTCAGGTGTGTCAAAGGACCCCAGACCTCAGCCGTGCCCAAGGAAAAATTTAGATCTCCCCCAAGAATTAAATTGTCAACCTTCAGTAGCTTGAGTTTGAAGAATTGTTTCCAGAAGGGGGTCCTTTCCATATAGGGCCCATAAATGTTCAAAATCCTGAATTCCTTTCCCAATACCTCCACAAAAATATCAACCCCTAGGCAAGAGTTGAGTTCCCAGGAGTTTAATAGTTTGATCGATTTGGTGCGCCATCCTATAGCTAAACCTCTTGATCTGCCAATAGCATCTATACCCTCAAAATTCTAGCCTGGGAGCAGTGTGGCGAGGGTGGAGGAATCTATAGTAGAGTTGGCCAATGTTTCTTGGAGCAATATAATATCTGGTTGTTGAGTGGTAATCAAACTTTTAAGGGAATATTTCTTGTGGGGGATTGCCAAACCCCTACAGTTAAAGGAGAGTAGTTTCATGGGGGAACCTTTCCTAGAGCATGCACTTCTCTAAGTGCCCCAAAAATAGAATTTTGATGTCAATATGCAATATCAAGTCGATCACGAGATTGAGCCTTTAATAGTAGGGAGGTACACCCTCAACCTCTCTTAAGGGAGTCATTGTTTGGATCTAATTGAAGACCATAATCCTTCGGGGGAGGGCCCAGTATGGCCCTATTCTTGATATGGAAAAGGATGGAGGGTTCCCCTAAGGATTCAGAGGAGGGGTCCTCAGTGGAATTAGAGTAGGGGAGATCAAAATGGGGGGGGGAGAGGAGAATGAAGAGCGAGAGAATTGAGGGAGGTAAGTGGGGTGTGTGAATAAGTCTTGACAAGTGGAGGTAGAGTAGAGTGGAGGGGCCTCAAAGTGGGAGGGTTGTCCAGTTTAAGGAATTTGAAAGCCCAAAGGGGATCTAGAATCGGAAAAGGAATAGTATCGTATAAATTAAAAATAGATTCAAAGGAGGGCACCTAAATTTTACCTTGAGTATGAAGAGGCACCCACTCTCGAGTTTGAGGGGAATCCCGACCAATAGTTAGCCGACTTGAGAACTTCACAACACCACCTGAATACTGAAGAGCCCCCCCTGAGGTACTACCTGGAGAGAGCTGAGAGTCTGAGGTAGAGGAAGTAGTGGGCGACACCGAATCCGATGGTGATGGCCCTCCCTATTGAATTGCCGACAAGGGAGGCCGAGAAGTGTATTGACTTCCATGGAGCGACGATGGGAAATATTTTAATATATTCCCATGAGCATGACAACTCCTGCAGCAAAAATAAATTCCCTCATAATCAAGTATCTGAGCTCTGGTGCGGCCTCGATCTGTAATGTTAAGTTCTGTCTGCATACCTCCCCTAATGTTAAGAGAGACTAAAATATAGGCCAATGACATTTTCCCTGTCTCCCTAAAAGATAAGTTTGCATCCAAATAAGTGTGCAACATGTTCCCAATCACTTGGAATACTTTCACTAACCATAGGTGGGGAGAAATCCCTGGCAGACAAACCTGGATTGGGAAGGAGTCCATACATTTGCTAGCTACATCGAAGGTTGGATCCCATAGATTTAGAAGGACTGGGAAGGAATCAATGTTCCAACATCCCGAAAGGGATTGAGAAGCCTGCACTGCCTCTGTGAAGAAAATCAGGAACCAACCCTGTGAGAGGTGGCGAATTTGTGGAGGTGGGTTTTGAGCCAAACCCCAAGTGGAGGCCACCCAGACTTTAGGTGTTTTCTCACTAAAATGCCATCCATAAACCTTACCCACCACCGATTTATCTGACAATTCCACCACCTCTTCCATAGAAAGGTATTCTTCCAAGATGAGGTTCGTGGAGCCTGAGATGACCCCGATGCACTTATTCTACTTTTGTCGCATGTTAGTGGTGTGAGGTTCCAGTCCCTCAGTTGTAATGAGAGGACATAAATCCTCGATTCCTCCGTCACAAATACAATCCCACCCATTCAGGTTTGTTGGTGGAATATATGAGCCAATAAAACCCATCGGCTTGCCTCCAATAACTTATTCAGTGAGAACTTTGGAGCCTGCATCGGGGTAGAAACTAGAACCCAAGAAGTCGAGATATGGGATGAGTGCACCAAGAGGGTGTGATTCCTCTTCAAAATCCTCCAAGAGAGGACCCCTGCAGGATGGAGAGAATTGAGGGATATCAAGAAGAAAATTGGGGAACGAATGAACGAGGGAGTTCCAGGGAGAGTAGTCATAGGAGGAAAGCCCACAGAAAGAAGTTAGGAAGAAACCCTTGCACCATTCAATGAACCCACCAAACCTAGAGAGTCCAACTAAGTCGCGGGTTGGAACCCATGGGGATTAGATGTAGAAGAGTGGCCACTTGTAGGCTGCTATAGAGAAGAAAGATCCAGGGACGAAAATGATGTATGTGGGTGATACAGAAGGATAAAGGGTTCAGAGGAAGCTACATGCTCCTCCCAAAAGGATGCCACCTCAGTCGTCGGTAGGTTCCTGGTGGAAACAAGAGATGATATGTGTTGATATTATGATAGCTACGGGAGGTATTTACCTCCATGTGTAAACCTGATGAGAATAGAATATTTCGAGAAGCAAGAAGACACCCTAAATAATTGGTTAATAACCCTAGAAGACAAGTTGGCTCAAGAAAATGACTTGCATTAGTTTATTATCCTCCAAGAGAAGAAGTTGGTTAAAGGAAACGTTATATACTAAGAATTATCACCCATAATGAGAAGTTGGCCCAGGCAGTCTGGAAAAAGAAGTATAAATATAAGAGGCTAGTCTTTATTTTAGCCAGACTTCTCAGAACTATAGAAGTGGACTTGTGCGCACTGCAGTTGGCGAGTTTGTGCACAAGTCTTGGAGGAGTTGTTGCCACCATTTTTTCATTCTGTATTTTTGGTCTCTCTGGGTTGGCACTATCCCTGGAGAGAGGTGCGCTATCTTGTAAGGATATCTAGACTAGGGTTTTCTTTCAAAATGATTCTCTATCAAGGTTAAGGTGCTTAGGGGTGGCTTCGGCCTACGGTTGGGTGAAAATATTGTTATATTATCTATGGTTAAACGAGCACATCCATTATATTCTAATAGTTTATGGGCCCACACTATCTTTGGACATTCTAACCGCTGGAAGATGGATTGGGAGGATTTGCTCAGTTACAGTGGCAGTTGAAGCCAGTTTTTGTTGCAACAACAAAACCCTAACCCTCTCGTTGAGGCACCTTAAGTGGATATATTGACCTAATTTCTAGATAGACTAGTGCGTCATAGCCTAGCGCATCTCCTGGTACTCTCAAAAATCTAAAAAATCAAGTTTGAGTTTTTGGTCAACATCAAGGGTTGACCAAGTCAAAGCAATTATGAATTTGTCTATGAAGTCAGAGAACACATTAGAAGGGGCTTCTAACTTCATGGCATGGAAGACAAGGATTGACCTCATCCTTTCTGAGAATAAAGTGTTGGATATCATGAAAGGAAAGATCGTGGAACCACAGTTCGAAGAAGGAAAAGAGAAGGAACCTCAGAACGTTGCAGTCATGGAGAAGTTCAAATACAATGAAATCAATGCCATGAGTATCATAGTGGAATCTATAAAATACCACTTGATACCCTACATCTCCCATATTGACTCATCTAAGAAGATGTAGGATTCCCTAACAAACATCTTCTTAGTCAAAAACATTGGACAAGTAATGAGTCTGAAGAATGAGCTTCGTGACATGAAACTGAATGATGATGATAGCATAACAACTTACTTTGTGAGAATATCTCAGTTAAGAGATAAACTACAAGCTATTGAAGAGATCATTTTAGAGAAGGAACTGGTAAATATAGTGCTCAATGGTCTTCCTAAGACACGAGATGCATTTCCCGCAAGCATGAACAGAAGGAAGGAGTATCCTACATTTGAAGAGCTTTGGACTTGTTGTGCACAAGAAGAATCAAGGATCGGATAAAAATAGAAACCCCAAAAGGAATATGATGATCAAGCCTTCACAATAAGATTCAAGAATTTCAGGAATAAAAAGAAGTTTGGCTCCAGGAAGAAATCAAATCAAGAGAAAGATATGAAAAAAATACAATGCTTCAACTATTGAAAATATGGTCACTACAAGAATCATTGTCCTGAGATAAATAAAAGGAAGGAAAAACATGAAGCATCAGTTGTCAAAGAAAGAGAAACCTCAAAGAAGACCAAGCAGGATAAAGCAAACTTCTTCTTCTAAGACAAGGTATTAATACTCTTCATAGTTCTTGTACATACCATGTTTACATAGTCTTTGTACAAATCTTGCATATCTATTTCTTACAAGATAATAAGTTCAAAGAGAAACCATATCTATGGAAAAACAACATGATAAGGATCGTTATCAAGATGACCACAAGTGATTAAATACACATGAAAGGATGAAGTACATCAACAACCATTGGTAACAATTCATGTGGAATTTATTACATAAGAAACAGTTGAAGATAAGCTGGAATAAGAATCAAACTTAAAGAAACCTAGAAGAAGTAAAGACAAAAAGAAGTCAAAAATCAAGAGGAAATTGGAAAAATACTTATGACACTTTGCAGAAGGCAATAAGGATGCAGATGGAAGCGTGGGCTCTCTTAGTCGGAGGGAGATGATTACAAAATTCCAAAAGAATATCATGCATTCATGCATGAATAAAGTATTAGGAGGGATATAATTCTAAATAATATGTTCCATTGAATATGATGAAGTGTCTACCTATGGTAGCAACCATGAAAAGAAACATGTGTTCAAGTGTGACTTTAGAAGAATTCTTCTTCAAAAAGAAGCCTTAAAGTATGCTTGGTTTTCCATCCACATCCATGACCCTATGATGAAAGAAATAAGTTGGAATCTTTGGGGTATGGAATCTATAGGAAACTCCATGGACCAAAGAGGTAAAGAGAAAAGGAAGAACATGAAGATTCCAAGAGAGAAAGAAAAGAGAGAAAAACTAGTCATTGTATCGAGAATCACAAGACTACCAGCTTGATCTAAACTCACTAAAAAGAAATCAAGCAGAGGAAATGAAAGTTGTGATGAAGAATAGTGTATGGAAGACTTATGAATGCAAGCATTGTGAGATCCAAAACTAGAGGTTCTCCCAGATGGAGGGAGAAAACTATGATGCTTGCTTGTTCCAATAAAACGGACATACCTCTACATGAGCCATTATATCATCCACAATATCCATGGGTTGGATTTTACATCAATTGAATACAAAGACTATTCTCCAGAATAATTGAATAAAGAGTGTATGTAGAGAAACCTCAGGGCTTTGAGGTATACCGGAAAGAGACCCTTGTATGCATATGGAAGAAGAAAACTTGGTGGAGAACCTCCAATGCACAGCAGAAGCGTGGTGAAAACTTTCTATAACAGAGATATTGTATCAAAATAGTTACTCAGAACTCCAGGATGATGGTTTGCCAATCTATGAAAAATTCTCATGATGACAGAATATGTGCCACTTGGATATGTTCCATTTTGAGCTCTGCCACAATGTTATGAGCTAGCATGAAACAAAAGAGATGAATCCAACTATGATATACTATAATGATTAGAGATATATGAAGACTCTAAAGAAAACCAGTGCTCCAGAAAGACTGAAGTACATTGATATCAAGAATTACATTCTCTGTGATGAAGTCCATAAAAGAGAAGTGGTTCTCCAATTTATCTCGACAGATGATCAGATAAGCATATATTTTGGTAAAGCCTATGTCCAAGATGAAAGAGTTTGCGTACTCAAGAAACAAGATGGAGCTCGTGGAGAGGACTTCCTTATTGAAAAAGGAAGAGATGAATCTCAGGTTGGGAGGGAGCACTGATGTGTTATTGATTTATGGACAGTCATTTTTCAGATCGAAAAATGGTCCAAGATGAGAAGTTCCTTTCCAGTTTGGAAAGTGGTTTGCTATTTCTGACAGACAGGCATTTTCTAGTTCAGAAAATGGTCTAGATCGAACAGTCATTTTCGTAATGTTTTGATGGATTGTTGATGTACCATAAAAAGTGATTCCCCTTGTGGCCAATGTGGGGTAATGGTCAAGGAAAATATTTCTTCTTGACGGTCACTCTTAGTAGTGGTGAAGAAGACTGGTCCTCCTCGTTGAACAGACATTCTTTCGAAGATCATAGTTGTAAGAAGTTTCGAAGAATGGTATGTTTTGGAGGTTGGTGCAGGACAATCATTTCCTTAGGAAATGGTCCAGACAATCATTCCCTAGGGCATATTCATTCTCTCTAGGTTGCACTTTTTTTGGTGCCGGACAATGACCCAAATAGTTGAATGGTCCAGGTTCAGCAATCAGGGACAAGCATTCCCTAGGGAAGGCTCATTCTCTCCAGGTTGCACTTTGTTTAGTGTCAGAGGAATGGTTGGGATAGGTGAATGGTCCAAGCTCAGAAATCAAGACATGTATTCTTCATTGACTAAGAATAATAGTCAAGATAGCCCATCATTGATTTTTTACTCTCTAAGGGAATATGCTCTTCGAGATCTCACAGATGGGAGTGGAAGAATGTACCAGATGATTCAATTTGTATCATAACATTGTTTTTCTTTGCAGGTTGATATCAGATCATATGATTGCCATGGAGAATGTATGTGTCTCGACAGTAGATGTATGTTGTTGTGGTGGATGTGTTCCACTAATTATATGTCATTGATCAAGTAGTTGTGTGCTACTTGGTGTGGTAGTGTACCACTGTGATGCAGGAGCATCGTAAACAACCAAGCGAGCATGAAGGCAGAAGCCAGCTGGGAAAAGCGCCATCACATTTCTCACATTTTCAAATGTTTTGAAAAGATTAGGAAGCAGATATAAATGTAATAGCTAGGAAGAAGACGTACTTTACAATTATATTTTGGAGGTTGTAAATATATCATGAGAGATTTCCTCTCATCTTTCAATGTAAAAGGCATTTATGCATAGTTAATGAAAGTAGGTAGATTTGAATGATAGATTAGACAGTTTAGGAAGAAGGAGGGAAAACGGATATAGACACGTTCGCCTTTGTATCATTAGCAAGTTGTAACATTAGCATAGAGCTGAAGAAGAGGGTTGTAGCAGAGAATTGTAGAGAAGAACCCATGTATAGAAGCTTTGAATTAATATATGAAGCTTTGAATCAGACTCATGGTGTTATGATGTTTTCTGTGTATACATGTTGAATGGTATGCTTGTGGTTGCTTATTCTCTCTATTATGCATTTTCTTTAATACTGTGTGTATGTAGGATTTCATGTTGAATGTCTGAAGTCTAAGAGAGAGATACCATTATTTCAACTGTTTCTCTTCCTGAGTGAAAGAATTTCCTGCAAGGAGTGCAGTGAAACGTCTACAAGGAGTGCATTGACAAAAGTTCAGAGTTTATCTCTGAAAGCTCAGGAGGGATACCATTGTTCTCATTCCAATCGAAGTGCAAGTGAAGCACAAAATCCATGCAAGGTGTGTTCAATTTGCTTGAAATATTAGAACTTATCAACCAAGGGGAGAGTTAAAGGACTACTGTTACAGGGAGTGCACAGAGTTGAAAGATCAAATACCCAGGAGTATTTGACAGTTTGCCGCAAGGAGTGCAAGCAGGAACCCTTTTGGAGATTTGAGTTTGCAAGTGAATTCTCAGGAGGGTTGGTACCTTTGAAAGTACCCAAAGGGAGACGAGGGTTGAAGTCATCCAGAATAAATAAAATTCAGAAGGGAGAACATTGGTTCATTTCGCAGGAGCAACGAGTGGTCCAAATTCTCTGTGGATAATTCACAAAACCACGAGGACCGTAGGATCCAAAGAAGTTGCAGGGTGGTTAGAGGTAGGCGAACTCATCACTCTGGGACCCAGAATCAACGTGGACCATTGATCGTGATTTTCATAAGCCGTCAGATCATTTCAGGGATCCTGACGACAAAGAGTTGAGTGCAGCGGAACGAAAGTCTTGAAGTCATGAGTTGCGATAGGAATTGGTGTGGAGTTTCTGGATTTTGGCACTTTGAGTGTCGAGAAACGGAGGAGGCAGCACTTTGGGATCGAGAGTCTCAAAAATTGGGAAGAGTGACAAGTGGTAGGAGTCCACATCAGAGATAGAAAGTGGTTGAGTAGACAGGGGGCGTGTCTTCATCAAATAGGTGGAGTCAACCTTGTTGACTGTTTCAGGGTTCAGAGGTCGACGGACTGGGAGCCTTACATCTAGATGCGTGAATTCATGACGTCCAAAATTCTAAATCGACGGAAAGTTCTATGAGAATCTAGCCTTTGCTGAATACATTTTGGTGAATCGACATTTTGGGTTTCGGCTGTAGAGGATGGAGAAACTCGACAATAGAGATCACGAGAATTGCGAGACCCAAAGTCCTGAATTAGTGAATGGTGTGAAGTTGTTGTGGTCAAGGAGATTTGGGTTGACGCCTGGTGTTTGTTCATACAGGCTCAATTCATAAGGACCTATGGATACGCTGTGATTGATTGAGATATTCCCTGACAGGAAATTGAAGAGTCAATTTGCTTAGGGGAAGATTTAGAATGATCCTGCATGGACCTCGACCCGAGGGTTCGGGGGTCTACATCAAGTGGTATCAAAGCACAGAAAAATTTATTTTCTTTCTGTAGCAGAGAAAAGAGGAAAATTTCTTAGCCATGCCACTGAGAAGAAGAGATAGGCCAATGCTTAATCCAGCAATGGAAATAGAAATGTGCAAACTACGTGCTAGGCTTGATGCCATGGAGACAGCACATAGGCGCACAATCAACACCGAGGATATCAGTGAGGCTGACAGTGAAAATGAAGCTAGACACGAAGAAGAAGTTGCAGTCGAGGATGTTGCAGAAGAATGCCTATTCAGGGCTATTGCAAGGATAGGTTCCCGAGAAAAAATGGACATTCTAGTATATGAAGGAAACCTGGATGTTGAAAAGCTTCTAGATTGGATTAGAAACCTGGATAAATACTTCGACTATGAGGATGTCGAGGAAGATAAGAAAGTCAAACATGTCGTTACAAGAATTAAAGGGCATGCAACAATATGGTGGGATGAACTGCAGGCTGACATACGTTGCAAAGGCAAGCAGAAAATCAAGAGTTGGGATAGAATGGTTGTGAAGATGAAAGCCAAATTCATACCCAAATATTATCAAATCACTATGTTTCGGAGGATGCAGAATTTGGGACAGAAGTTGATGTCAGTGAAAGAATACACTGAAGAGTTCTACAAGATAAACATCAAAGCAGGTCATCATGAAAACGATGATGAAAAAGTTTCCAGATACATGAATGGTCTGAGATATGACATCCAATATGAGATGAGCATGATGATCATTCGAACTATAGAAGATGCTTATCAGATGGCTCTAAAAGTTGAAGAAAAGCTAAGCCGAAAGCAAGGTCAAAGAGGCTGAGGTAGAAGTCAAGCCAGAGGTAAAACAATTGCCCAAGATAGAACTCATAAATCTAAAGAAGAAGGGAAGAAACCTCAAACTCAACATGAGAGAGGAGGAATCTCACAGAGAGGGTAGTATGCTGATAGAAATAATTTTCCTCGATCTAGGGGAAGAGGAAGAGGTAGAGGTGGTGAAGTGAAATGCTTTGTCTGTGGGAAGAATGGACATAAATCTTATGAGTGTCCAGACAGAAAGAAATATGGTGGTGAAACTCACATTGCCGAAGCACAAGGATAGAATGTTGAGGCAAAAGATGTTGAGGGTGGAATATCCTTGATGATGAGGAAAGTTCTCTTAACGCCAGAGAAGGAGGTAGAGAACCCGGCCCAAAGGAACAAGCTGTTTTGGACTACTTGCAAGACCAAAGACAGGGTATGCAAAGTCATCGTGGACAATGGTAGCACATACAATCTCGTTTCTACAGAGATGGTAGAAAAGATGGAGCTGGAAACTATCGTACATCCAAGCCCATACAGAGTTTCGTGGATACAAAAAGGACATCAGGTAAATGTCACTAAACGATGTTTAGTTGAATTTAAAATAGGAGGATATAAGGATGAAATACTATGTGATGTCATTCCCATGGATGTTTGTCATCTATTGCTAGGTAGACCATGGCAATATGACAGAAATGTGATTCGTGATGGGGGAAAGAACACATACACCCTGTAGAAGAATGGGAGAACTCACATGTTGTTGTCGATTAAGGATAAAGAAGTGAAAACAGAGACAAGCAACACTGTACTTCTCATGAGTGGGAAGGAACTTCTTAAGGAGGTTAAGAAGAAGGAAGACACACAATTTGTTGTGGTCAGGAAGCCTAGAATTGTTTTGACCAGTACAAGAGTGGATGATTTACCAGAAGAGATCCAAAAGTTGCTGGAAGAGTTCATTGATATACTAGTGGATGAAATACCTTGTTCGTTGCCACCGATTAGGAGTATAAGCCATCACATTGATCTTATACCTAGATCCAGTTTACCAAACAAAGTCGTGTATAGATTGATGTCGTAGGAGAATGAAGAAGTTAAGAGACAAGTCCAGGACTTAATGAACAAAGGATTGGTTAGAGAAAGATTGAGTCCATGTGTTGTTCCAACAATGCTCAGCCCAAATAAAGATGGAGGCAAGAGGATGTGTACAGACTCAAGGGCGATCAATAAGATTACCATCAGATACAGATTCCCATTACCAAGGATGGATGATTTGATGGATTGCTTGGGTGGAGAAAGATTCTTTTCAAAAATTGATTTGAAAAGTGGATATTATCAAATTCGTATGAGAGAAGGTGACGAATGGAAGACAACGTTCAAGATGAATGAGGGGCTTTATGAATGGCTTGTTATTCCATTTGGCTTAACGAATGCACCCAGTACTTTCATGAGACTGATGAATGAAGTTTTGAAGGATTTCATTGGGAAATTCGTTATCATATACCTTGATGATATATTGATTTACAATAGAACATAAGAAGAACACTTGAAGCATTTAGCTGCAGTGATGAGGAGATTACAACAAGAGAAATTGTTGATTAATGTGAAGAAATCATCATTTATGAGGACATAACTCATTTATTTAGGTTTTGTTATCTCTGCAAATGAGTTGAATATGGATCCTGAAAAGGTGGATGCGATTAAGAATTGGCCATCGCCGAAGAGTGTGTTTGAAGTTTGAAGCTTCCATGGTTTAGCTAGTTTCTACAGGAATTTCATCCAAAATTTTAGTGGGATTAGCACACCAATGATGGATACAGTGAAGAAAAGACACAAATCTTTTCATTGGACAGAAGAAGCATAGAAGAGTTTCAATCTGGTGAAGAGGAAGATCATGGAGCAACCAATTTTGGTTTTTCTGGATTTTAGCAAGACATTCCAGGTCAAGTGTGACGTGAGTGGGTTTGAAATTGGAGCGGTCTTGAGCCAAGACGGCAGATCGATTGCATACTTCAGCAAGAAGTTGAATGAAGTGAAGATTAAATACTCAACATATGACAAGGAATTCTATGTTGTCATACAAGAACTGAAGAAATGGAGACATTATTTGGTTCCTAAAGAGTTTGTTTTGTACAACGACAATCATGCTTTACAATTCGTGACTCAACAGGAGAAGTTGAACCAAAAGCATGCTAAATGGGTTGAATACATATAGAATTTTACTTTTGTGATTAAGCATATTTTTGGAACTGCTAACAAAGTTGTTGATGCTTTGAGCAGGAAATGTTTACTTATGCAGGAATTCAGAGTCAAAACTTTGGGTTTTGATAACCTCAAAGAAATGTACAAGGATGGCCTAGATTTTAAGGGAGCGTATGAGGCGTCTGAGAATCCAATTCTCAGAGATAGAACCCAATGGATTGAATACATGATCCAGGATGGATTATTATTCAGGGGCAATCATTTATGTATTCCAAAATGCTCCATGAGGGAGAATCTGCTAAAAGAAAAACACAGTGGAGGATTGGTTGGACATTTCGGTCATGACAAAATGTTCTCAAAGTTGAATGGCTCATATTTTTGGCCAGGGATGAGGACAAATGTTAATAAATTTGTGGACAGGTGCAGGATTTATCATCACACTAAAGGAAGAAGGAAGAACACATGGTTATATCAGCCATTACCCATACCTGAGAGGCCATGGGATGCAGTGAGCATGGATTTCATATTGGGACTACCAAGGACACAAAGAGGATGTCATTCAATATTTGTGGTGGTAGACAGATTTTCAAAGATGGCACATTTTATACCATGCCAGAAAACCAGTGACGCAACTCATATTGTGAACCTATTTTTCAAAGAAGTCGTCAGACTTCACAGCTTGCCAAGGAGTATAGTTTGATATTGGGATACCAAGTTCATGGGACATTTCTGGAGGAATTTATGGAAAAAGATGGGGACAAGTTTGTCTTTTAGTTTATCTTATCATCATCAGATGGATGGACAGACATAAGTTGTAAACAGAAGCTTGGGAGATTTGTTGAGGAGCCTAGTGACTGAACACCACAGTCAGTGGGATCACATTCTATCGCAGGCGGAATTTTCTTATAATGATTCTATCAACAGAAGCGCAGGGAAGAGTCCATTCCAAATTGTATATGGAATGCAACCAAGGGGAGTTTCTGAATTGAAGGATTCAGAACAAGTTGAATTCAGAAGTGCTAGTGTAGAAGACTTTATAGAAGTAATGAAGGAGCTTCACAATCGAATTAAGGAGCGGTTGCAGAATTCCAATCAAGAATATAAGCACAGAGCAGATCAACACAGGTGAGAACTTCAATTTGAAGTTGGGGATCTAGTTCTTGCACATATGAAGAAAGAAAGGTTCCCAAGGGGAAAATATAACAAACTGAAAATGAAGAAGATTGGACCATGCAAGATCATAAAGAAATTTGGGGCAAATGCATATGAGATTGAATTACCCGATGGGATCGAAATTTCACCGATATTCAATATCTCATATTTGTACCCTTACAAAGATGAAGAAGAAGAAGCAGAGGATGAACAAATAGAGGTTCAATGGACAAAACAAATGCATGTAGTTGAAAATCCATAGATGGAAAGAATAATTGACAAGAGAGTCAGCAGGAAGACCATAAGAAAAGAGTATTTTGAATACTTGGTCAAATGGAAGGGACATCCAGTTGAAGATGCCAGCTAGGAGGATGAAGCAGAAATTCAGAAGCATGGTCAGACTATGCAAGATCTCATGAACATGAGTTCATGAAAATTTTCAGGCAAGGGAGTATGATGCAGGAGCATCGTAAGAATCCAAGTGAGTGTGAAGGCGGAAGCCATCTGGGAAAAGCGCCAACACATTTCTCACGTTTTGAAATGTTTTGAAAAGATTAGGAAGCGGATATAAATGTAATAGCTAGGAAAAAGATGTACTTTACATTTATATCTTGGAGGTTGTAAACAGATCATGAGTGATTTTCTCTCATCTATCAATGTAAAAGGCATTTATGCATAGTTAATGAAAGTAGGTAGATTTGAATGATAGATTAGACAGTTTAGGAAGCAGGAGGGAAAACGGATATAGACACCCTCGCCTTTGTATCATTAGCGAGTTGTAACATTAGCATAGAGAAGAAGAAGAGGGCTGTAGCAGAGAGTTCTAGAGAAGAACCCATGTATAGAAGCTTTGAATTAATATATGAAGCTTTGAATCAGACTCATGGTATTATGATATTTTCTGTGTATACATGTTGAATGGTATGCTTATGGTTGTTTATTCTCTCTATTATGCATTTGCTTTAATGCTGTGTGTATGTAAGATTTAATGTTGAATGTCTGAAGTCTGAGAGAGAGAGAGAATGAGTTTCTATTGTTTCTCTTCTTGAGTGAGAATTTCCTGCAAGGAATGCAGTGAAACGTCCGCAAGGAGTGCGTTGACAAAAGTTCATAGTTTATCTCTGAAATCTCAGGAGGGCTACCATTATTCTCATTCCAACAGAAGTGCAAGTGAAGCACAAAATCCGTGTAAGGTGTGCATAAGCTGGTTGAAATCTTAGAACTTATCAACCAAGGGGAGATTTAAAGGACTACTATTGGAGGGAGTGCATAGAGTCAAAAGATCAAATACCCAGGAGTATTTGACAGTTTGCCGCAAGGAGTGCGAGCAAGAATGCTTTTGAATATTTGAGTTTGCAAGTGAATGCTCAGGAGGGTTGGTACCTTTGAAAGTACCCAAAGGGAGATGAGGGTCGAAGTCATCCAGCAGAAATAAAATTCAGAAGGGAGAACATTGGTTCATTTCGCAGGAGCAACAAGCAGTTGAAATTCTCTGTGGAGAATTCACGAAACCACGAGGACCGTAGGATCCAGAGAAGTTGCAAGGTGGTTAGAGGTAGGATAACTCATCACTTTGGGACCCAGAATCAACGTGGACCGTTGATCATGCTTTTCACAAGCCGTTAGATCATTTCGGCATTTCAGGGATCCTGACGACAAAGAGTTGAGCATAGCGGAACGAAGGTCCCGAAGTCGTGAGTTGCAATAGGAATTGGCGTGGAGTTTATGGATTTCGATAGTTTGGGTGTCGGGAAACGGAGGAGGCAACTCTTTGGGATCGAGAGTCTCGAAAACCAGGAAGAGTGACAGGTGGCAGGAGTCCACATCAAAGATAGAAAGTGGTTGAGTAGACAGGGGGCGTGTCCTCATCAAATAGGCAGAGTCAACCTTGTTGTCTGTTTCAGGGTTTAGAGGTTGACGAACTCGGAGCCTTGCATCCAGATGCGCAAAGTCTTGAAGTCCGAAAATCTGAATCGGTGGAAAGTTCTGTGAGAAGCCAACCTTTGCTGAATACATTTCGGTGAATTGGCATTTTGAGTTTCGGCTGTAGAGGATCGAGAAACTCGGCAACAGGTATCGCGAGAATTGCGAGACACAAAGTCCCAAATTAGTGAAGGGCGTGAAGTTGTTGCGATCAAGGAGATTTGGGTTGACGCTTGGTGTTTGTTCATGCAGGCTCAATTCATAAGAACCTATGGATACACCGTGAGGGATTGAGATATTCCTCGAGGGGAAATCGAAGAGTCAATTTGACTCAGGGGAAGATTTAGAACGATCCTGCGCAGACCTCGACCTGAGGGTTCGAGGGTCTACATCACACTGGATTGTAGTTGTGTACTACCATGGATAGACACATTTGTGTTCTATTGAATGACATTGTTATGATTGCCTTCTAGACTATCAATAGTGTTGAAAATTATTATCAGCTAGATGGATGATCAGTGTACCGATGGACAGAGATTCTCCAGATGGAAAATGGTTCATAACATCTATTCTTCTAGGAAATATGCTCAGATTAGAAGAATAGATTTTGTATCACTCCTTGAAGTGAGTGACTTATTCAGCATCATGTCTGATTACTCAGATGGAGTATGGTTTCGAGAGATGATGTAGTTGATGTTGTCAGATGACATTGATAATGATGATGATGTTCATGATCTAATCATGAGATAGTCTATATGACTATGATGATGCTACATATTCAATGGTATGTTTGTGCTCAAGACCATTGCCTTCAATACCTCCCTATCTAGGAGGAAGTGTTGATATTATGGTAGTTGTGAGAGGTATTTACCTCTAAGTGTAAACTTGGCGAGAATAGAATATTTCAAGAAGAAAGAAGAAACCCTAAATAATTGGTTAATAACCCTAGAAGACAAATCGGCTCAAGAGAATGACTTATATTAGGTTATCAACCTCCAAGAGAAGAAGTTAGCTAAAGGAAATGTTATATACTAAATAATTAACATCCAGAATGAGAAATCGACCCAAGCAATCTGGCAGAAGTAGTATAAATATAGGAGGCCAGTCTTTATTTTAGCCAAACTTCTCAGAACTACAAAAGTGCACTTGTACAAACTGGAGTTGGTGAGTTTGTGCGCAAGTATTGGAGAAGTTGTTTCCTCCAGTTTTTCATTATGCATTTGTGGTCTCTCTAGGTTGGACTCTCTTATCAATCTTGGTTATTCTTACTTGATGTGCTATCCCTGGAGAGAGGTGCGCTATCTTGTTTGGATATCTAGCCTAGGGTTTGATTCTGAAATGATTCTCTTTCAAGGTTAAGGTGCTTAAGGGTGGCTTCGACCTATGGTTGGGTGACAATATTGTTATATTGTCTATGGTTAAATGAGCACACCCATTATATTCTAACAGGATTCCACCTGTCGGGAACTAAGGTAGGGTTTTGGAAGGATACAAAGAGTAGTCCACAACCTCATCATAGGTTGTCATGAGCCTGGGGGGTAGTTATCTGTTGAGGAGAGACTAGAAGAACACAACCTCTAGCCGATAGTGAGATCTGGTTGACCGCTAAGGGGACTGCACTGGCTAAGGAGGGTAATGAGAGTACACCTATGGTAGCGAGAAACCACATAGTCCCATCATATTCTGTAGTGTTATCATCACAATATCAAGTTTCTGTTACAGTTACTCAAGTCTATTTTTTCCTTTATAAACTTTTATCATCACTGCATAATTTTATAATAAATTTGATATGATTATATGTATATTTAAACAATAAATTAATCTTGTAATGATTTCAATTAAATAAGGAATAAACTATGTGTATATAATATTTTTTTTAAGAAAAAAAGAACTATAGATTTCTATTAAGATGGTACATACTAATACAGTCTTTATTCTAGGGGTCCTGCCAAAATAGAAACCAGGGGTCCCCTTAGAATATTAGTGTCTTCAGTCTTTTAAAAAAGAAACACGGTTATATATAGATCAAATTTTAGGGACCGACTCTTATCCCCTACCCACATAGATTCGCCTTGACTTGTGCATTTATGCTCTGAAACTTTCATATACATATTCATTTGATTGCTAAAAGTAGAAAAATTAAGAACATACCCAAAATACCCCAAAGATTTAGAATGTGTCCCACAGTTTTCGTTGCCCGTCTAATTTGTCTCACCAGGCTTAGATTGGAGACAGGACCCTCCTAGGTTGAGGCTTCGCCCCAAGAAGGATCATTTTCCCAATTGCTGCAGTTTTTTTGTGACCATGCCAAATCCTTTTTGGGGATCCTCATCCTATATCATGATGGTCCATTCCTGGGATCCAATTGAGCTTCCCTATATCTTCTGATGTTTCATCCTTTTCTTCCTATTCTCATAGTCCTTTTCAATAAACAAAACACCAAATTTAGTTTTACAAAAGAGTTCAAACTTTTATTCCAAAATCCCTACCCATTGCCTGAGCATCTCATTTTCTTGTTTATATTGGGCTAGCGCTTGGATGAAATTTTACTACTACTGCACCGTAGCTTGACCAATCATTGCTTTTGTTCGCCAATATATTTCCAGCAAACGAAAATATTTGGTTTCACTAGTGTGTGATTGACTTGGATCGCAGACCCAAACTCTTGCCTTTGCTATAATCTCCTCCTTGGTGGTGATCCTTCACCTTTTGTTCACTTCTTTCTATAGTTCCTCCATTGTCTGATTTTCGTTTGTAGCATTTCAGGTATGATAATTACCCTTGGCCTCTAGCATGGTTTTCTCCACCCCAAATTTCAAGCGGGTGCTTTGGGGGAAGGAATGGCTCTCAGGTTTTCTATATTTTTTCCCTCGACCAACTGAACTAGGTGATTTTCCTCATTCTAGTTTTTTTTCTCTGTCAACATTGTCTTATTTCTTGATTCACTCCCCCAAATATTTTCACTGTTACTACCTTTCCGGTATGCAAAAAACCCCTTAATTCTCATGGGTCTAGCTCCTCTAGAAGCTGGTTCGAATCCTAAGATAACCCCTCTCGTTCTTAAGTGCAAGAATAGCCTACCTAGCCTTGGGGTCTCTGGAATCCCCTCGAGCCACTTCTCCCAGACGTTCCCCTTTTCTCTCGAAAAAATCCTAAACTTCTTTTCTCTTACTTTACACGTCACAACAGACTTAGCATTTATGCATCCTTGAGTCTTACGATGGATTATCTTATTAATAGAATTAGTCTCCTCCTTCTTAACATCGCTTAGTCGTCTTTTCCTGACAATCTTAACCGACTTCATCATTCTTAGGTAATCCTTGTCCTCTGCTCTTGTAACCATAATACCTATGGTAGTGGTTCCAAACACCATTCACGTCATCCCAGTTGTAAATATGATACTTGCTAGTTATTTTGTAGATCTATGTGCCTTTATTTCTCTATCATCGTTCCTTCTTATGTCTGGCCATTGAATTCCATTCTCTGCCACCTTTCTCGAAATGGGATCTAAATCATGATTCCCGAGTAGCATAGCCCCACGATATGAAATTTAGAGAGAAGTGAGGGCATCTGGCTCCCTCAATGTCACTATCTCCCCATTCGTCTCCTCCACGATGTGGTAGGTTTCATCTTCCGTTAAACAGGCTATCGTGTCCCTTAATGGTATTGGGCCCACATTATACCACCTCCGATTGTTAATTATGGGGGTTTGAAGAACTGTCACGTTCTTCAAGTAATCAACTACTACATTCCCCTTCTGCCTAACATTTCTTGGTAATATATTTGGCTCATGAATTAATAATTGATTTTCCAAATCGATATTAATGTAATTGTCCTTATGGTCCACACTAATAACGATATTTATATTTTTTCCTTCAATACTCCCCTTTGGTGTAATTAATCTGTAACATAGAATGTCAATACCATCATAATTAGATATTCCTTCATTTTAATAGAACCCATTTGACTTTCGTCCATATTTTACAATAAATGATACCCTTCTTCTTCTTTTTCAAAGGTTAAATAAAAATTATTTAATGGCCTAGAATAAATATATATTCCCTTTACTTTAACTTCGAATTGAATTGAAATTCTTCCTTTCACACTTTTCTCGCTTTCACTTCATATAATTCCCTTTATCCGTCAGACTTAAACCTTCTTGCATAACTTTAAAATACTCATGTATGTTACCTTTTAATAATAATAATAACTTTTTTTCTAAGAAAACTTAGAGAATATCTTTTATTATGTATGTTACTTTTTAATAATAATAATAATTTTTTTCAAAAAAAAACTTAGAGAATATCTTTTATTATGTCACTTTTTTATAAACTTTTATTTTTTCCCTTTTCAATTATTATTTAAAGTTACCTTAATACTGTATTTAACAACGTTGGCACTTTATGTGTAGTATTCCAAATACCTTGGAATTTTGTTACGTTTTTAATTTCCCTTGCATTAGTTTATGTCTTTTGTTTTTTAAACCTTGTATCTCTTTTTTAAGTGGATTCCTATCTCAACGAGAGTTAAAATTATCTTATTACAACATGAACCTTTCTCTTAAATTGGGACCTTAATTACTTCCCTCTATTGGCTAGTGTTCGTGTTCCTTTTCTACCATCACATTCTCCCTCGATCAATTGTTTGCTAGATGAAGCAAATATGGCGGTGGCTCACTCAAGCAATTGAGGGGGTGGCCCAATAGTTCGGTTCTCTCCAACGAATTTGATGCAAGAGATCTGGCGACAATATCGACTTGTCAGATGAATCTATCAATTGTTCGATAAGGTGGTTGTTGACAGTAGATCGAAATTGCAAACCCCCGTGAAATATTTCGATGCAACTTTTAGACAATTTTTCGGTAGATTTCGTAAGATTCCAATCATGTAAATGCCCGAATTTGTTCACATGAAGTCTTTACACACAATTTGGCATGTGTCCTATGTTTTTGGCGATCAATTCACAACAATTTTTATTGTTTGAGAAACTATTTATCTTCACTTGACCTATTTAATACTTTTATTTAATTTATTTCTGATTTGTTTTGTTGTGGTTGCATATGTGGTAGAGTGTACGAAGATGGTACATTAGTCGATAGATGAGATTTTGGAAGGTTGTATGTTGGCTGATTGGAACTACAATAGATAATTTATTTGTATACTAGAAGGTTTCTAGGAGAAAGAGAGTGCTATATAAAGAAGTGTAAGTAATGTATTTTTTTTATGTACAAGAAATGATTACTTAAGGAGTTTGCATTCCTTACATAAAGAATAATATATGGTGTTTCTTTACTTTAAATAATAATATATGGTGTTACCCTACCTCAAGGGTTTTGAATATTTCTTGTGTTCAATATTTTGGTGAATGGTTTGGTTAATTTTTGTTGAGATTAAGGATTATTTATGAATTATATTTGCATAGGTACTTAACATTTTGTTAAGTACCTAAATATATCTGCAAATATACTTCTGAGAATAACCCTTAATCTCAACAAGAATAAACCAAAACATTCACCAAATATCCAACACAATAAATAGTGAAAACCCTTGTGGTAGGGTAACACCATATATTTATTCTTAAGGATAAGACTCCTCAAGCAATACTTGCTTATTATAACACAATATACTTCAATGTTCTTCAATACATGGCTTACACTTCTTTATATAACATTCTCTCTATCTCCTAGGAACCTTCTAGAAAGTATTCTCGTATTCATTATATCTAACTACCATAATGGGCCTTGTAATATAGCGGAACTAATCTACCTTACATTGAATGGCCTCCACTAATAATACATAACCAAATGTCAATTGGGTATCTCCCTAGGTACCCCATATTACCTCCCTACATATATGACAAAGTGCCATACTTCTTTGGTTCAGTTGTGATAACTGACACAAAAGGTGAGGTGCTACCCTACTCCAATAGTTATTGCAATTTCTTCTTCACTCCATTTACTTCCAGAATGGACTATCTATACAACCCAATATTTAGAAATGGGGAGTCTAGCAATAACTGTATATTGCACTCCACTTCCCTCTTGGGCGATATCCATTTATACTCTAGGAACAATCCTCTATATGCCTATAACAACTCCTCCAGGTGATGTTTCTTCCCTTTAGTACACCTCATCAGGCATTCCTTTATCCATATTGACTCATCATCAGACTAATGTTCTCTCAAGAATAGTAAAACATATTTCTTACTAGAAGTAATTAACTTCTTGGCTTGGTTGGCATTTATCAATGATATATTTGAATTCCCATTATGTGTGTTAAAGATGTATGACTTCCCATCCTTTATTAGTTAATATTGGTTGGCTCTATGTATGAAGATTACATCCTTCATATAAATCTAGGGGCTTCCAAACACTACTCTGCATACATCAAGGCGTACTATGTTCAATTTCACTTCATCAATAAAATCAACACTTAAAAAAAATTAATCTTACACTGTTTCATTACCTTGATCTTTTCATACTTGTTTAACCATCCCAATCGATATTGTCTAGGATGATCGTGAACATCCAATCCAATATTTCTAACTAGGTCCATTGCTACGAGATTAACCTATAAATACAAGTCCAGCAAAGTCTCTATCTTGGTCTTCTTGACTTGGATCTTGATGGGAAGAGTTTGGTATTATCCTTCTCTTCCTATTGGTGAAGGGTACTTGTAATATCCTCAAAAATAAATTATTATTGAAGTCTAAAAATAATTGGGAATTTATTTTTGTTTTTTGTAAATTTGATATTGGAAAATTATTGCCATTTATGGTAATTCTGAATTTGGAATTTAGTTAATTGTAATTTATTATTATGACTATTGGGAAAAGATTTGATTTGCCCAACCAACTCTTTGACTATGACACTTGTAAGAAACAAATAATTTTTATATTTATTGCTGAGAGACAAGTGGAATAGCGAGGTTGAAATCAAATGGCCATGACTCCATGAGAGGGGAACAGGCTTGAACTACCTTAGGGATGAATTTTAGAAATGGAAAATCAAGAATTTGGCCATTGGTTGCTCCTGAAAATCAGGGATTTGTAAAGATACAAAAATTTCCAAGGGGAAAAGACCTAGGCACAAGATGCTTTTGCATAAATAGCATATGAGAGGAGGCAGGAAACTGTCTAGTATGCTAGGGAAAAAGATGAACTTTTGGTTACGAGCACTAATTCTAAGTGTGAGGCAAGGAGAACTTCTGATCTAAAAAAGGACGTCACTTGTTGTTATGAGCACTACTTCTAAGTGTGAGGCAAGCACAATTTTCGGATTTGAAAGAGGACTATAGAGAAAGAGGAGTTTCGATGTTTTCCCTCATGGATTCATGGTTAGGCTAGGGGGTGAACTGAACAAGTATATTGGTTGTTTTGTTCTATGGTTGGGTGGAATTTGGTTGTTCCATTTGTTGTGCCAGCAATTTGTTCAGATATGTTCTTCTACTCTTCCCTGGTTGAATGTTCTAATGTTTAATAATTGGTAGAATGTATTTACTTAGTTCTAGGTAAATGTTTTATTGATGAATGACTAATAAAATACATCCACTTGTTGGGTAGAAGGAAATTAATTATTGAATAAGCATTTACAGTTGAATTTATGCATTGATTAGAGACAAGAAAGATTGTTGTATGTGCTAATTGTTGATAAAAGTATGGAAGTTTCCTGAGTAGAGCTAAGAAAAATGTTTTGTGTATTGTTGTAGACGAAAGTGTGAAAGTTTTCCTATTCCCATGATATAATCTATGGTCTACAATAGAAAACAATTATCGGATCGACATGTAGTTGATATTAAGGATGTTTAATTTGTACAATTACCAAACGAAGTTTTGAGTGAATATCAGAATTCTAATATATATATATATATATATATATAGTATTTCCTTCTAAGCTCACTGTATTAAATATAGTAAAAGGTTATAGTTCTCTTCTTTTGATAATCTCAGGAGAAAATGTCTAGGGATTTAACTACATAAACCTTTTACATATTGCAGAGTCGGTCCAATATTTAAACGAGTCTTCAAACTCTACATAAGACTTGCGATCATAACTATTATTTAGGGAAATCATCTCCAGTAGGGGCTTCCCCTCTACCCTTTTCTTTAAGGATTGAAGATAAATTTATCTAGATGTTTATAGGAGCCTGGTATAAAAACTACCATGATAATAATGTGCTAGGGTAGATCCGTATCATTTTCAACATAATCTGGGTTTATGTTTATTAACGTTGCAAGTTGGAACTCGAGTACCTTTTCACGCAAGATGCTATACTGGATCTAGAGACTATGAAGGTTAAAGTCCTGCAAAACAATTGAGAAATTTAATTTGTGATAAGATGGAGTTCAACGGAAGTTAAAACTTGAAGATAGAACAATTTCCCAAATGAACCTCATCCTTTAATAAAATTTGTAACATTAATGACGATTGGATTTGACTTGATCTATCACTAGATCTGAGTTCGTGACTTGATCGCAGTTGTCGATCGGAGGAAGATCGTGGGCCATAGATCTAGTCTTATCGGGAGTTCGCAACTCGAAAAACCAAAGAAAAGAGTTCCAGAAAATCCCGAAACCCGAGTTCGTGATTTGATCTGAGTTGTCGATACCGGAAAGATCATGGTCCATAGATATAATCTTATCAAGAGTTCGCAACTTGGACAACCAAAGACAAGAGTTCTGGAAACTCGTGAAGCCCGAGTTCATGATTTGATCTAAGTCATTGATCAAGGAGAGATCTAGATTGTCGATTGTCCAGGGAGAATTTATGGATATCGCGGATCAGGATAAGAGAAGTGAGAAACCATCCAACTTCATGAAATGAGAAGTCTCAATACACGAAGGGGATATTTGGACCGTAAGATCCAGAGAAGCGTGAGCCGTCGGATTTGGGCACTCAGAAATATCAGCATTTCAGAAGTCGGGAATGTGGAGGAAGTGTTAGCTTGGAAGTTGCAAGTCGCGAAATCCCAATTTTAGAAAGGAGAGTTTGGACCGTTGGATCCAGAGAGGATACATGTCAATGGGTCGGGAGATACAGAAGGAGGCAGAGGTTGAAGTGTTGAAACAGTCGAAGCTCAAAGAGCTGAAGAGATGAGAGTCATCAATCTATGAGGGGACACTTGTCACCAGATCGTGAGCTCCAGATAAAGTTACACTGGAGTTTCATTTTGAGAACTAAAACAGACGAAGTCCCGTAAACGACGAGATTCATCGATGTGAAGGAGGACACGCAGTGCTAGATCTAGAACTCCAAGAGATACCCAGTTAGTAGGGACGATAGTTTGATATTTGAGATCTCAGAAGTCCAGAGAGATGGAGTAGATCTGACCCATCAAATCACCCGAAGTGAATCTGAATTGTCAAATCCGGGGAGGAGACATGGAAAAGATCTGTGGACTCTGGGCAAGAACCCAAAGTAATTCTAGGCCATCTGATTTAAGAGGACACGTGGCAGGATTTCACGTGTTTAAGGAGAAGGAAAAGAACTTAAGATTTGAGATCCCCGAAGGCCGGATCCGTGGATGATATCCTAGCTATGGATTCAAGGGGACAGGTGTCAATATATCTTCCACTCCGAGAGATTTTCACGTAGAGGAGAGTGGATTTGAGAGTTGAAACTCCTAGAGGCATGAAAGGAGGAGTCAACGATAATCGTTCATCTAGAGGGGAGTTACATGTCAACATATCGTGGAGATCTAGGGAGATGCCTGGAAAGAGGAAAGAAGGGAAGAACATAGTTTGATAGCAGTCGTTGATCAAAACAGGGTTGACGGACGGGGAGGATTGCGTAGGCAAAACTTAGGCGGAGGATAATTTTCCTTGAGCAGGCCGCAATTTCAACCATTGTTTTGGTGATGGGGTATGTGTCAGCTAGAGGAGGATTACAGGGCGAAAAGCGAGTTGRTTTGAAACCACTCTTGCCCGCGCCCGCAATCGTGCATTAGCAAAAGGGCACAACCCAAGGAAATACGAAGGAATGGGMTAGTGAAGAGGAGCTAGCGCCCATAAACTGAGAAGCTCGCAGAGACATAAGGTGAGGGTATCATAGGACCTACACACAGGATTTAAGAAAGGGGCTTGTGTATAAATCAATCAGGGTTCATTCAGGATCTTGAAGAGTTGACCCGAATCAAAAATTGGAATGATCCAGAGACTGGGAGGTCGCAGAACCCTGGAAGGGGAGGGGGGGTTGTATCACATGGTCACATGGAGAAGACTTGCGTTTAGTATTTTTGCACATGGGTGGAATTTTGTAAATATCCCCAGATATTTCTGAGAGGTTTCAGTAGGGAATCGAAGAGCTACTTCAACTCAAAGATTTTCTTGAAGATCCTAAGACTGGGAGGTCGTGCAACCCTTGGAGAGAAAGGGGGTATGCCCAGTATTATTTAAGCAGCTAGTATAAAGCCACCCCTATTTTTTAAGTCTACGATAGATGCATTGAACCTTATTTTAAGTATGCAATCTATGCTTTAAACTCAACTTTGTTTAGACCTATATGATATGGGTATTGTCTATACTTAAATATTTATGTAATTACAGTGGGGTTCTTCCTATGTAAATCTAACGTTAATATGTATACATACATACATACATACATATATATATATGGAAAGAATCATAATGTTAGTGGGGCTTTACTAACCTTTATGCTTATTTTAGATATGTTAGTAATCTAAGAGGCTGGGGTATAGCAAAGTTACCCTTGACCCTTTAAGTATATGATTATTGTGCAGTAGGAAATAACTCAGAGATAAAATCTATTATAATGGTAGTTAATCGTGTCAATAACTGGGTAACATAAAACTTGAAAACTTTAATAGTGATGACAACCACCTATTTATAATAACAGTAGGTCTTTCGAGATAAGTTGTTCAAAGAGAAAGATATTTAATGTCCCTAAGACTTTTATTTTTTTTTGGTAAATTTGGGGAACATTACATATGGTATCAGAGCAAAGGTTACAACACTTGGACCTTAAACAGGGCGAAAAATCTTTAAAGGTTTAAAGGTGCTAGCACAGGTTGTCGTTAATTTGCAGGGAGATCAATCAAATAAAGAATGATTTGTGAAGAAATAACAGTTTTGAATACGAAAGTTTTCCTTTTTGAAAGAAACAGAGCTTTCACCAACATAAAAGGTGCAATTATAACCAATTAGATGTTGAAAAGTAGGGCTTTCATCATCTAACTAGAAAAACCTAAGGCGAAATAGCTGGTGAAACCGTAGAATAAGAATTTTGAAGATATAAGCTCAAACATAGTGGTTTTTGGGTGATTCAAAGGATAATAAGACATCTAAAAGATGAATCACCAAATCATTAAATATTCAGTTCAAAGATTCGCGGAGGTTTTGGAGGAGAAAGTTTAATTAGTCAACTAAAGTTTCATTCACAGTTGTTGAAAGTGTTTTGACTACTAAAGACATGTGTCCTTTCCTCCACAACACATCAGAAACATAGCAAGGATGAAGACCAAATGTTGAAGACAAGCTTTGAAGACAGTTTGATCCATAAGCAATTGGATTTAGTTTAGATTATTGTACACAATTGTTACTTTGCTTTTCTATAATTAGAAATCTAGGTCCAGTTTTTTAGGATCTGAGACTTGTTGTAAAAGGTTATAAAAGCCTATCATTTTAATAGAAAGGGGTCTGATTCTAGATAGAGGACTATATTATGTTGTAAACAAACTTTTACTATGATAATTCAAATCACAGTTTTCTCTCTCTATTGATGTCAGATTCTCATTTTCCTTTTGTACCTTTTATTAAGTTGTTTTAGCTACATAATGATGGTTATCTCATTGGTTATCTCATAACTTGATATTAAGTTGCTTATCATTGTTTATTAAACCCTACACTTTGTATTCGGTTTATAAACATTGTTTTCTCACCCATTTAAAGCTGTCATTTGATCATGAATCCTTGAGAGCATTGGTTTATTTGATTTTTATTTTACTGTCTGAGTGCCATACTCTAATTGAGTTATCCCATTGATCCACACATACATAAACAAAAAAAAACAGTTTTCTTCAAGTTACCAAGCATCTTTGACCTACAACCTCAAAGAGTTTCTTAGAACGATAACAAATTGGTGCCATTGTCGGGGAGAGGAGACTGAAGCTCACATTTCTTGGGAGATGACACAAAGATGATCTTTGATGATAGATTGTAACGAACCGCCTCGTTACGACAACCATTCTAGTGACAGGTGCAATTTTTTTTTTTTTCTTTAAGTGTGTGCGCGTGTGTAGAAGTAACAACACACCTAACTGTACGACACCCTGGACAACCAACAAGATGCAACCATGACAAGGAAACATTGAAGGCACATAATGAGTAACTGCAACAATACGACCATAGGCACAATGCACACAACATAACAAGAAGACATTCTGGGGGCGCACAGTAAGAACACAGAGGGAAGAGTCCAAGGTGTTAGGGTTACTATTTCTACACAGGAAAGCAGGGCGTTTAGTCTTATGTATTCTTGAAAGAAGATTAGACCGGCTCCTGGCTGACTGCTCAGGCAGAAACTAGTAACCCGACCTAGCACAAGACGCAACAAGATAAACACAACAAAACAATCCCAACATATCACAGTGACAACAAGCAATAGACACCCCTAGACATAAGGCGTACAACTAGCAGCTGTAAGCAGGAAATGACACCAGGTGTTAAGTACAGTACAGTCACAGAGGGAGAATCCATCAGTAGAGTTTACTATTTCTGTCAGGTGTGTCGCAAGAGTGGAAACCCTGCCTTTAAAGGGACCGAGACTCTTGATACGGCACTAGACTCTTTTCACACAAAAATCACACACACAAACACATATGCTAAGGCAACAAGGGTGACTATCCCGCCCAACACAAGCAGACCAGGCAAAAGATCGATCTCGTCCAGGTACAACAACAACAAAAGGCAACCACTAACCCTACGGACGCGCATGTCCGAAGGACTCCGACAATGACCAACAATGCTACGACAAGGTAGATCCCACGACTCCAAGCACGTAATACTGGCCCAACTCCCTTGAACTCCCAGAGTAGATGAGATACCCAGCCCAGCCGTTTAAAAATGTAAAATTTAAGTAATTTGCAGATTTCCCCCCCATTACAATCTTGGTAAATCAAGGTACTAGGTTCTAGGACCTTATTTTTATAACCATCAGTAACCAAGGTTTAAGCGTATTAACATAAGTCCATAATGCCATTATTTTTCCTAAGTACCTAACACTAAAAATTGCACCCTAACTGACAATGACATATATTACCCTTGCTTAATTCAATATAGAAATAACATCACATTGATTGAATATATCCATAACCATCATAATTACCCATAACAAGATATAACCATTACAATTTTTAAAACGACATTATTTAGATAACCGTAATTTAAAAGGGACCCTATATAAAGATATTTTTAAAAATGTCACAACTTAAAATATCAATCTGTTAAAGGAGCAAATAACATCAAAATTAAATTATCATATATACAAGTAACTTCATTTTGAAAGCTTACAATACCATCACTTATTTAAGGGCAATGGGTGAAATATCCATATTAAATGACCAGAATTAAGAAGGACATCATTTAAAAGACAAAAATAAGGTTAACCATGACAATAATTAGAACAACAATAAAAATTGATATACATAAATATATACTTGAAACTGGTTTCATTATGCCAAACTTCCTTCCTTCACTTACTGCAGTAAAATATCCTAAAACTTATAGGTAACGTCAACTTAAAACTAACGCGATAACCTCATAGTTAAAAATGGCAATCTATAAAACAACAATTTTAAAAATGACAATGATATAAAGGACAATATGGAAATGCCAACCTATCAATATAAACGAAATGGCAATGTTAAAGATAACCATAAATTAAATATCGATACACAACAATAACCTCATGTTTACCTATTTGGTGCTATTACAGCTTGCCAGGTTACTAGCAGTAGTGATAGCTGGGCTTCACGCAGCAGTGACAGCTAGGCGTTGATACGACAGAAGAGACTGCACATTTTAAAGCGTGGCAATAACCTACATCTACGACGTAGAAGGCCTTGGCTGATGTTACGCTAAACCTGAACCTTAGGGTCTGACCGCCAGAATTTTATTAGGCAATGAGAGGAAGGGAAAACGCGGGCACTTAAGATGCCCAACGCAAAGGAAAGTTAGCCAACAGAAGGCGTGGATAAACAAGGGAACGCCGAGCAAACCTAACAGCAAAACGCAGGGAAAAATCGTTCACCTAGATATTTCGTTGGCAGAGAAAAGTTAGAAAAGTCTAATCTTTTGGGAAAGGTTATTTTACCAAAGCAGAACACTGAGTTGGTGGCATGAAAGAAATGGAAAAACGCCAGACCCACCTCACTCGCCAATACCAATGGTTATCTACGGCATTGGAGAGATGGATGATGTGAAAAATTTCCGCGCACATGGAGGATTCTCACCTGCAAACAACATCCGGGATTTTTATTGAGAAAACGTTTCAGTGGGGGAAAGATATCGTCGAGTAAGATCCAGTTTTGTCTTGTGGACAGAGAGCCATAAATCAACTCGTCTGCACCTGTGTTAAAGAGAAAGGTAGTCGAACAGTGGTCAGACCCACGCGATTTTTCATGCCTCCCTGCCCGAATGCTCTCTAGGAAAAAGTATTGGAGGCAAACTGGATGTCTCTCCATTTGAAAAAGTTTACCCTATTAGGCGACAGGTTTAACGATATTTCTTTAACGCTAACATAGAAGAAAGGGGTTTCTATAAGTTAAGGTTCTGGACATCAGTCATGCCCAGAGAACGAATTCATGATGCAGAAAAGAAAGACGATGTCCCATCCATTTAGGAGAGCGCAGGGAAGTACAAGAGCATCAAGCTGTTACGCCCAGAAAAAATAAACTTTGCCAGATGGATTAAAAGGGTCAGGAAGTGTTAAGTTGCCAGAACGACAACCCCATGCAAGAAATATTTAACCCAACCTATCATTGGACTCCACTAGTTCATAAGGAAGGGTAACCACATGCCGAGTTAAACCTCAAAAAAAAAATTCGTTGATTTATACAGTCAAGATCTGGTCCGCTAAGGTTATACCCTAAAGGAACGCTGAGCAAATCCTTTTTTTTTTTTTTTGAAATTATCAGAGATGGAGCTTCACCATCATTAGATTCAGGGTAATTAAACATTGTTAGGGAAGATATGCGCAGACCATTAACATTTAACACGCAGATAAAAATGCCCAACATCTCAACAAAACGCAGACCAATAAAACATTAAAACGCAGATCCAAAAACGCCCAATATACCGGTGAAAATGTAGAACATTAAAGCGTTTTAAACGCAACTCAAACGCCCCAAATATCAGTAAAAACACAGAACATTAAGGCATTTCAAAACGCAGATCATTCCAGAATACAAACGATTTCCATTCAGATAAATTCCACTTTGCAGGGATAACTAATAAAGACAAATTATCGCAACACGATGATAGCAATTTCAGAACATCTACCCAACCAAGGGTTTCCATAACAATAACGCTGCAACATACAAAAACGAACCACACCAGCTGAAGCAACATCTTACAAAAATACATCATTCGCCTAAGAGGATAACTAGGCAGTATACGCTATAGAATAAAATCATACCGTGACCTCTTGCCCACTTCGGAAGACGTCCCGCGCTCCGTGCCGCGTCCTGTACTCCTTGCCTCTCCCGCTCGCCGACCTCAGAAATCTCACCGGTACCTCCCAGCCAAACGCTAGGGGTACTCTGCTTCCCCCTTTTCCCCCCGAGCCGCAAAGGGGCCACACAAGAACCCGAGATAGACTAGCTTCTCAGCTCGCCTCCACGGCTGAGCTACCACTCCAACACAACTGAGATAACCCAACTCCTCACAAGCAATTCGTCAAGCCACAATTCAGCAG
>SNQJ01S0024627.1:57422-70645 GCA_010110895.2 Picea sitchensis | reverse complement strand
TTTGTCGGGTGACTTGTTCAATTTTCTTGAGTTTTACTTTTTAAAGCTACATTTTGGTTTTATTTATGTTTTCTTTTGTTTTTTTCATTTCTACTTCATGGATAAAGAATAAGAAAATATCAAAAAGGAACTCTCGAATTTATATAACAAAATAAAAAAGAAAAAAAGTCAAAGGAATAGCTTGAAACATGCAATTTTCACTAATGTTTATTAAACCATCGATGTCAGCCCATATTATATGATATCAATGTTTAAAAGGCCATGAATTATCATTGATTCCAATGAATGAATCTTGGTCATTCGATTATGGGTGAGGATAGATATTGGTTGTAGAAACTCTCACTGTGCACCATATCCATTTCTTAGGGATATATGAAATCAACATCGCTTGCCACATTAGCCTCCAGGGGCAGCTCAATTGGCAAGTGTTGTGATATGAAGTGTTGTGTTCGATGAGGTTTTGAGTTCAAATCCCCCAGATTAACTTGTTCCTGAGAAAGGGGTATACGTATGACACCTAGAGGTTATAGTTGTAGTGTTATCCCCTACCCTAGGGATAAATAAGGAGATCATGTCTCAAGGCCCATAGGTCCTAGACGTAGAGTGTCGAGAGACAAATGACTTGAGCATGGCCCCGGAGGGCCCCTCTTTTCATTAGTGCAACCTATTTATTAGCAGCAACAATATCCATCCCACTAGCCTGGTCTTGAAGTAGTAGTAAGTCTTTCTCTGCCAGGTAATGAGTCGAGATATCATGGTATGTGTCACTTTGATTCTTGAAGCACTTGAATATGTTGCATTGAATTCTCCTTCATTTCATAACGTTTTCTTGGAAATTATGCTCTTTGACTTGTTCATACTTGAAAGGGTGACATGCTTCCCTAGTAAGTTGATCTCCCTTTAGGATGGGTTTCCACTGGGTGGGTTTGTGGAAGGTCATCATTTGTTCCCTACATACTTATAAAAAAAATTCTTTACTCCTCTCATCTTCCCCCTACCTTTGTTCTAGTATTGGTATTTGCCACACTAGGAAGGGTTGTACCTTTTCTTATGGGAAGAAGGGGATAAAGGCCCAGAGGGTAAAAGTAGCAGGCTTGTGTTAAAATCCAAAGATAAAAATCTTTGAGATGCTTCTCTCAGGGACTCTCGAGAAAGAAGTAAAAGGCTTATCAGTAAGAAAAGGGAACCTGTAAGATAAATAAACACTCAAGGTATTAGTTGGTGGATTGGAGGTCTCATCATGAGAAAGCCTATTATCACCATGGGCATGTAGTGGTATGCCACTACTATCTACTTGGTCACCAAACCAGGGTAGTGTCTCTTGGTGACATAGCTAAGAGAAAGGGGGTGTCATCACGATCCAACATTCTCATATCCATGAAATGTTTGTGGATAATGTTGTCACCTCTCGTCACCAAGCAAGGACATTGTCCCTCAACTCTTCCCTTGAAGCATAAAAACAAAAGATAAAAAGTGATGAAGCTAATAATAAAAGGCAATGAATGGGATAGAAAACAATGGCATCTATGAAAAGGTGTAGCTTGCCCTCTAGAAAGGAACACACAGGTAAGATTTACATTTTCCTGTTTTTACTGCACCCCATGCCCAAACACTACCCCACACCACCTCAAACACTTGCATGACCTGGGTTGGTTCTTACCTGGGAAACACCCCAAACTTAAAGAGGATTGGCCCAATAGGACACCCTGAGACCTTCTCCAAACCTGACTTGTTAAATTACATATTGTCTTTGAGCATTTGTCTAGGTAAAGGGGAGTTTGATGCACATGTTTGGGTAATTTAATTATTGGATGTGATTTACATTTTATGATCTCTGTGACTTATGGACCCATGGAGGGTGTACTTGATGTTTTTGTAGGGCCTTTCCTGGTGGATAGGTGCACATGAGGAAATGATTAGCTCATACCTTCATGGGGATGAAATCCCACATATGGATGTTGTAGCCCTATCCAGGGGAAAGAAGAAATCAAATATTTGCACCAGGAAGAAATAATGAAGTTACCCTAGGGGACACCCTGGCAAACCTAGAATTAGGGGGGTCTTATTCTGACACCTGTACATTGAACTTTGATATCCCATCATGTCACCATCATGACCCTAGACATCATCCATAGTTAGGGTTTGCCTTATGAGGGCAGTTGTGAGCTAGTTGGAAGGTGTGGGCATCATTCAGAGCCTTTAGAGGCCAAACGTTCTACATCTGGAGCTCAACGTTCCACCTTAGGGGCTCAACATCACCCTAGAAGGGCATGAAGTCACCCTTGGGGATGATTTTAGGTGTTAATTACTTTTATTTATGTAAAAAATGGATTTTTATGTAAATTGGCTAGGTCGTCCTTTTATTTGATCTAATTTTAATTAAAGGTCAAAGTTTTGTATAAATAGAGGTAAAGTACTCTCATTTTTTCATAACAACTCATCACACACAAAGTGTGGTCTAAAATTTGCACCCTTTTTGGGAGTTATTAGCTGAAATAGGGAGGTGCACTTGTCTTGGATCCTAAAATTTGCAACTTAGATAATTTCTTAGTGAAGTTACTTGGAAATCTAGGGTTTTATTGCTTGATTATTCTTGGTGAAGTAAGTAAATCTGCAATTTTTCATTTCATTTGAATGGTTATGGTATATTTTCTTATTCATGTTAAAGATTATAAAATTTCTTGCTTGACAAACCCTAGGAGTAAAGGACTTAAGATACTACTTCTTTTCTCTTCATTTGCTAGACTTTTACTAAGGTGTTTTGACCTAGATAAACTTCTAAAGCCCCAAATGCTAGCTCTTTAGAATCCATTATCTAGTTAGTGTTGCTCTTAATACCTTTCAATAGTCTAAGGTAGGAAGATTCGCTAGGGCCTAAAATTGCTTACTCTCTAGTGAATTTGTCTTTAGGGTTTGGATGTTTGAGGCCTTGAAGTGCCAACACCTCCTCCATCCATCTCTTCTCCTTAGACAAGTATAATCAGTTTGTTATTACTTCCAAGAGAAAACCGTCACCTATAGACTCCATTACCCCTTAAAGGCACTAGTCCACTTGCTTTAGTGAATGATTGATCAAACAAACACTCAAACTCTCTTCCTTGAAGCTTTTTCTAACTTCTACTAACCCTAAACTTGACTAATTCACTAGTTAACTTGCTTATGTTGCAAACCTTTGCTACAACCATACCAATCTACATTAATTTGTTGCATACACTTACATAACCTGCATTTAACTCACTCATAAATTTCTTGTGACAATTTCCAAACAATCTACTTGATAAATGCTATGTTTACACGGTTTTTTCTTTCAATTCTGAGCACTAATACTTGTTATTGTTAAAAAATATTGCTACATCCATGTAACTGCAACAATTTCATTGCAAAATTGACATTTAATGATATCTATACATTGATAAAATTGCTTGTGACAATTGATTGTCATTCTTCCTAGTTAAATCTATCGTTTCATTGTCTTTTCAAGCAATTCCAAGGAATATTTATTGCAACTGTTACAAAATACCTATTGTTGCAATTTTGTGTCAGCTAGCTTATTTTTCAAAGGTTCACGGTCCTATGAAGCACTAACATCATTTTTCTACTTGAAAGTTGCCATATTTTCTTTGTTGTCTTTTTCTAGGAAGGTACACTCCATTTTTACCATTGTTTCATCCATTGGAAACCTTAAGAACCTTTTGACTTGAGTGACCGGTGAGAGAGGGATTTTATTGCATCCTTGTCATAGTTTTATCAACCCTTTAGGTCACTGGGGATGTCTCTCTTGGGGTAACTTTGATATACTCCTAAAAAGAAATGGGTTTCCTATTAAGGTGATAGTTATAGGTCACCCCCTGCTATGCCAATATTGCATATACTTGCCTTGGGCTTTAGGAAAGTACATATTGTGCAATAACATTTTGGGGAACACTGAGTCAATATTCCTCAACGACACTTTTTCGGTAAGAATTTATCCAAAGCCTTATTTTCACAAATCTTACATGGAGACTCCACTGTGGGTGATTCCCTCATCCATTTGATAATCCTTAAGAGGATATCTGGTGACTCCACTAACATTTTCCAAGGTGCCACCTTACTCTCAATTTTGTGATATTTCCAATTTATGGGATCATGGCGCCCTCGGAACAAGTGTATCCAACTATTTATTTCAAAAAAATTCAAGGATACCTGCATTAGTTTGATGCAAAATGGTTGAAAAACTCTCCAAGATTCAGAGGCCTCCAAATTAATCACATTGTAGAATTCTTGAAGTATATAAGTGAGGTAGAATTGGAAGGGGCGGATGTTCTGGTAAAATTGTTCAGACTTTCTCTGTCATATTTTTTGCATGATTGGTTTAAGGGTTGTTGAAAATATAGGGGTATATCATCTTTTGTAGACCTACGTCATGGATAAAGAATAAGAAAATACCAAAAAGGAACTCTCGAATTTGTATAACAAAATAAAAAAGAAAAAAATTCAAATGAATAGCTTGAAGCATGCAATTTTCACTAGTGTTTATTAAGCCATCGATGTCAGCCCATATTATATGATATCAATGTTTAATAGGCCATGAATTATCATCGATTCCAATGAATGAATCTTGGTCATTTGATTATGGGTGAGGATAGATATTGGTTGTAGAAACCCTCACTGTGCACCATATCCATTTCTTAGGGCTATATGAAATCAACATCGCTTGCTACTTTAGCCTTCAGGGGTATCTCAATTGGCAAGTGTCGTGATATGAAGTGTTGTGTTTGATGAGGTTTCGAGTTCAAATTCCCTAGATTAACTCGTTCCTGAGAAAGGGGCATACGTATGACACCTGGAGGTTATAGTTGTAGTGTTATCCCCTACCCCAGGGATAAATAAGGAGATCAAGTATCAAGGCCCATAGGTCCTAGATGTAGAGTGTCGAGAGCCAAATGACTTGAGCATGGCCCCGGAGGGCCCCTCTTTTCTTCAGTGCAACCTATTTATTAGCAGCAACAATATCCATCCCACTAGCCTAGTCTTGAAGTAGTAGTAAGTCTTTCTCTAACATGTAATGTGTCTAGATATCATGGTATGTGTCACTTTGATTCTTGAAGCACTTGAATATGTTACATTGAATTCTCCTTCATTTCATAACATTTTCTTGGAAATTATGCTCTTTGACTTGTTCATACTTGAAAGGGTGACATGCTGCCCTAGTAAGTTGATCTACCTTTAGGATGGGTTTCCATTGGGTGGGTCTATGAAAGGTCATCATTTGTTCCCTACATACTTACCAATTTTTTTCTTTACTCCTCTCATCTTCCCCCTACCTTTGTTCTAGTATTGCTATTTTCCACACTAGGAAGGGTTGTACCTTTTTTTGTGGGAAGAAGGGGATAAAGGCCCAGAGGGTAAAAGTAGCAGGCTTGTGTTAAAATCCAAAGATAAAAATCTCTGAGATGATTCTCTCAGGGACTCTCGAGAAAGAAGTAAAAGGCTTATCAGTAAGAAAAGGGAACCTGCAAGATAAATAAACACTCAAGGTATTAGTTGGTGGATTGGAGGTCTCATCACGAGCAAGCCTATTATCACCATGGGCATGTAGTGGTATGACACTACTATCTACTTGGTCACCAAACCAGGGTAGTGTCTCTTGGTGACATAGCTAAGAGAAAGGGGGTGCCATCAGGATCCAACATTCTCATATCCATGAAATGTTTGTGGATAACATTGTCACCTCTGGTCACCAAGCAAGGACATTGTCCCTCAACTCTTCCCTTGAAGCATAAAAACAAAAGATAAAAAGTGATGAAGCTAAGAATAAAAGGAAATGAACGGTCTAGAAAACAATGGCATCTATGAAAAGGTGCAACTTTCCCTCTAGAAAGGAACACACAGGTAAGATTTACATTTTCCTGTTATC
Source organism: Picea sitchensis (assembly GCA_010110895.2). Taxonomy (NCBI): domain Eukaryota; kingdom Viridiplantae; phylum Streptophyta; class Pinopsida; order Pinales; family Pinaceae; genus Picea; species Picea sitchensis. Next base: position 64,749 of record SNQJ01S0024627.1, on the reverse strand, counting down.
ACTGCACCCCATGCCCAAACACTACCGCACACCACCTCAAACACACCACCTCAAACACTTGCATGACCTGGATTGGTTCTTACCTGGGAAACACCCCAAACTTAAAGAGGATTAGCCCAATAGGACACCCTGAGACCTTCTCCAAACCTAACTTGTTAAATTACATAATGTCTTTGAGCATTTGTCTAGGTAAAGGGGAGTTTGATGCACATGTTTGGGTAATTTAATTATTGGATGTGATTTACATTTTATGATTCCTGTGACTTATGGACCCTTGGAGGGTGTACTTGTTGTTGTTGCAGGGCCTTTCCTGGTGGATAGGTACACATGGGGAAATGATTAGCTCATACCTTCATGGGGATGAAAGCCCACATTTGGATGTTGTATCCCTAGCTAGGGGAAAGAAGAAATCAGATATTTGCACTAGGAAGAAATAATGAAGTTACCCTAGGGGACACCCTGGCAGACCTAGACCTAGGGGGGTCTTATTCTTCCACCTGTACAATGAACTTTGATATCCCATGATGTCACCATCATGACCCTAGACATCATCCATAGTTAGGGTTTGCCTTATGAGGGCAGTTGTGAGCTAGTTGGAAGGTGTGGGCATCATTCAGAGCCTTTAGAGGCCAAATGTCCTACATCTGGAGCTCAACGTTCCACCTTAGGGGCTCAACATCACCCTAGAAGGACATGAAGTCACCCTTGGGGATGATTTTAGGTGTTAATTACTTTTATTTATGTAAAAAATGGATTTTGATGTAAATTGGCTAGGTCGTCCTTTTATTTGATCTAATTTTAATTAAAGGTCAAAGTTTTGTATAAATAGAGGTAAAGTACTCTCATTTTTTCATAACAACTCATCACACACTAAGTGTGGTCTAAAATTTGCACCCTTTTTGGGAGTTATTATCTGAAATAGGGAGGTGCACTTGTCTTGGATGCTAAAATTTGCAACTTAGATAATTTCTTAGTGAAGTTACTTGGAAATCTAGGGTTTTATTGCTTGAATATTCTTGGTGAAGTAAGTAAATCTGCAATTTTTCATTTCATTTGAATGGTTCTGGTATATTTTCTTATTCATGTTAAAGATTATAAAATTTCTTGCTTGACAAACCCTAGGAGTAAAGGACTTAAGATACTACTTCTTTTCTCTTCATTTGCTAGACTTTTACTAAGGTGTTTTGACCTAGATAAACTTCTAAAGCCCCAAATGMTAGCKCTTTAGAATCCATTATCTAGTTAKTGTTGCTCTTAATACCTTTCAATAGTCTAAGGTAGGAAGATTCGCTAGGGCCTAAAATTGCTTACTCTCTAGTGAATTTGTCTTTAGGGTTTGGATGTTTGAGGCCTTGAAGTGCCAACACCTCCTCCATCCATCTCTTCTCCTTAGACAAGTATAATTAGTTTGTTATTACTTCCAAGAGAAAACCGTCACCTATAGACTCCATTACCCCTTAAAGGCACTAGTCCACTTGCTTTAGTGAATGATTGATCAAACAAACACTCAAACTCTCTTCCTTGAAGCTTTTGCTAACTTCTACTAACCCTAAACTTGACTAATTCACTAGTTAACTTGCTTCTGTTGCAAACCTTTGCTACAACCATACCAATCTACATTAATTTGTTGCATACACTTACATAACCTACATTTAACTCACTCATAAATTTCTTGTGACAATTTCCAAACAATCTACTTGATAAATGCTATGTTTACACGGTTTTTTCTTTCAATTCTGAGCACTAATACTTGTTATTGTTAAAAAATATTGCTACATCCATCTAACTGCAACAATTTCATTACAAAATTGACATTTAATGATAGCTATACATTGATAAAATTGCTTGTGACAATTGATTGTCATTCTTCCTAGTTAAATCTATCGTTTCATTGTCTTTTCAAGCAATTCCAAGGCATATTTATTGCACTTGTTACAAAATACCTATTGTTGCAATTTTGTGTCAGCTAACTTATTTTTCAAAGGTTCATGGTCCTATGAAGCACTAACATGATTTTTCTACTTGAAAGTTTCCATATTTTCTTTGTTGTCTTGTTCTAGGAAGCTACACTCCATTTTCACCATTGTTTCATCCATTAGAAACCTTAAGAACCTTTTGACTTGAGTGACCGGTGAGAGAGGGATTTTCTTGCATCCTTGTCATAGTTTTATCAACCCTTTAGGTCACTGGAGATGTCTCTCTAGGGGTAACTTTGATATACTCCTAAAAAGAAATGGGTTTCCTATTAAGGTGGCAGTGATAGGTCACCCCCTATTATGCCAATCTTCATATACTTGCCTTGGGCTTCAGGAAAGTACATATTGTGCAATAACATTTTGGGGAACACTGAATCAATATTCCTCAATGACACATTTTCGGTAAGAATTTATCCAAAGCCTTATTTTCAAAAAGATTACATGGAGACTCCACTGTGGGTGATTCCCTCATCCCTTTGATAATCCTTAAGAGGATATCTGGCGACTCCACTAACATTTTCCAAGGTACCACCTTACTCTCAATTTTTTGATATTTCCAATTTATGGGATCATGGCGCCCTCGAAACAAGTGTATCCAACTATTTATTTCAAAAGTTTTCAAGGATACCCGCATTATTTTGATGCAAAATGGTTGAAAAAATATCCAAGATTCGGAGGATTCCTTATTAATCACATTGTAGAATTCTTGAAGTATATAAGTGAGGTAGAATTGGAAGGGGTGGATGTTCTGGTAAAATTGTTCAGACTTTCTCTATCATATTTTTTGCAAGATTGGTTTAAGGGTTGTTTAAAATATAGGGGTATATCATCTTTTGTAGACCTCATCAGTAGGTTTATTGAGTTTTTCAAACCACAATGTCGAACACATGAATATACTCTTCAAAATTTCAGAGTATCCCTAGAGGACGAAGGATTCACCATTGAGATTGTGGAAGATATCAGGAATGTTTATCATACTCAATACCAAGAACCCTTTGATAAAGAAGGAGAGATTTATGAACAAATTTGTCAACCCCTTGAAGAGGAACACAATTTTTCCTATGATTCGATAGAATGTAGTAAATATTTAAAAAAATAATTGAATTATGAGGATGAAGCATTAGTATATGCTCCTTCATTCAATGAATCTATCCAAGATCCTATATCTCCTACACAAGATGAAGAGAATGAGGTGATTCATTTTCCTTTTCTTTTTTTTGATGACACTTTATTATATGATTTAGAAGGTGAAGAAGTAGAGGAACCCTTGGAAGAGGTAGGTCCTTCATTTTCTGATGAAGACATGATTAAAGAGATGATTTTGGGGGATGATGTACTGAACCCTCTTCCATTTGATGAATTCATCCAAGCCATTGACACTCCTGCACAGTAAGAAGTGAATAAGGTAAGTTATTTCCCTTTCCAAGATTTTGATGATGCTTTATTTTACGATTTGTAAAGTGAATAAGTACTAGAGGAGCCCATTGGATGCTTTAAATCCCTCATGTTATGACAAAGGTAATGACATGGTTGATAATATTGATGAGTTCATACATGTTGGAATATGTAAGTGGGATGTGATTGGTTCTAATGAGGATCCCATTTATGATATTGAATGATATCTTCGAATGTTTCCTTTACAACAATCATATGATATTCCTAATAATTTTGATGATTGGAAAAAATATGATGATTTAATTACAAAAGTTTTCCAAGCACCCAAGAATGACCCAGTGCAATGTTCTCCTAATGATTTTCAGTCATACCTTGAAAATTTTGATGAGCATTCCTTTGAGAATTTAGATTTATTCTATGAATAATATTATCAACCGTCGTTGTGATCAAATTTTGATAAAAGTGAGGATGTTGCTTGCCTAAAGAAGTATACTTGTGACAAGGTTGTCCAAACCCCTTTGACTTCTTTACCTCATTATGTCACTAAGGATGTAGTTGAGAAACATGTCCCTTGTCTTTATTTTTATCCAGAGCAAAGCCTTCTTTTAGAATCCAAGGGTAGGTTGAATACCTTAAGAAGAAGTTTATTGTATCAGTCTTTAAACCTTCACTTAAGAAATTGGAAGTCATCCTCTAGGTTCTTACTAGTCCTTTCCTAGAGCTCAAGATGTGATGATAACTAAGGTAGCCAACCTTCAGAGTCTTTGGGTCAGTATTTTGATCCTTTGATTTTTCACGATCCCTTTCTGAGATGGATTGAGCACTTTCCCAGAAGTGTGACTTGGCATACTTTTTTCCCTCCCTCCTACCTCCATGAGCTATACTTTATGATTTCCGATGATGTGATACATGTTGTAACTCATGTTATTTTTTTTCTTCACTTGTCATTGTTTTGTTTTATGATGAAGAACAAAGGCATGTATTATTAGATATTTCTAGAATGGTTTCACTGGTTATTTGACTACACCTAGCATATTCCATATGACACATTATCCTCAGGTGCGTATTCCATATGAGTTGCAAATAATTGACAGCCTTTCCTATAGCAATAATTCAGTTGCATTGTTGATATTTCTCTAATAGAAACTACTCTAGGAATTCCTTGTACTTTCCTTAGGTTTCCTTCCTCATCCAGGAAAGTGAATACCTTGTTACGACAGTCTACAATGGAATCATGTTGTTCCAACCAATCCATCCTAATTAGACAGTCATAGGAACCTAAAGGTAATATGTTTAATTCAGCCCTTGTGCTCAGTCCATTCATGTCCACTGGACATGACTTAAACAACTCAACAACCTTTCTCTTGGCTTCTGTAGCTAGCCGCACTAACCCAGATTTTCCATGCTTTCTTCTTGGCAAATGCAAACTCTCAACCATTCTAGGATCTATATAACTATGAATAGCCCCTAAATCATTTAAAATAGTAAAGGGATGGTTATTGATCATACCTTCAACTTAAATTATGTGTGATTGGAAGTCATCTTGTTTGTTGTCTAGGGTTTCATAGATCCTTTCTATTCTACTGCCCATGTCCTCCACTGTTTCAACTTGCTGAACATTGTGGACAACTCTCACTTTTCCATTTTTGTGGGGACAATCTTTGTACTTATGGTTTCCCTGACAGCCCCAACATTGAATGGTTGTTTTCCTTGGCCTTTGTACCCCTACTTCAGCCATTCTCTTCTCTCTAAAAGATGGATGTCCTTGAGAACTGTTTCTGAAAAAGGGAGGTTTGTTTTCCTTCTGCATCTTCTCTTTCTTGAACTTATTCTTGTCATCCCAAGCCTTCCAAAAAGTGGGATTTTCTCTTTGTTCCTCATACAAGCATTTTTCTCTCCTTATATTTTCTTCCATAGTTTTAGGATCATCATACTGGATATTGTCACCAATGGAAGGTCGGAGTCCACTAAGATACCTTTGAATTTTGACAGTCTCATATTTGATGAAAGGAACATACTTCAACAACTCTAGGAATCTCCTTTCATACTCATCAATGGACATGCTACCCAGCTTGAGTTCAAATAATTCTTTCATGTTTCTGTCATAGTATCTCTTAGTCAAATATTTATTTTCAAAGTTTTTCTTGAATTTCTTCCAAGTAACATTTTTCTCTTTAATGTGCTGCACCTACACAAGTTGATCCCGCCACATGGATGTCTTTCCTTTCAGTTGATACATTGCAATTCATCCTTCTACATGAGAGGAATAATTCTACAATTGGAAATATTTCCTCATTCCAAGAAGCCGTGTCTAGACATCTTCCTTATTTTGGTGCTCTCCATCAAATGTAGGAGGCTTAATATTGGTCATTTCATTCTTTAGTTAATCCACTCCAGATCTCCTATGATGTCTGGTAGGAGATGGGCTTCAACTACTATGTTCTGTCCTTTTAGAGTGCCCTTGAGAGTGATTATGGTGCCTTCCAACACTCCTTGATTTCCTTCTCTCATTAGGAGACCCATGAATTACTTATTTACTAGAGTCACTTCCCTTATCCAATTTATTTTCTATCCTTTCCAGGCTCTGTATCAACTTTATGTTTAATTCTCCCTATTGGTCCCTAAATTTCATGAGTTTTTTGTTATCTGCTCGATGAGTTTGGGCATATTTCTACAATCTTTCAATGATTCTCATAATGTTTCCCTACTTATCTATCTCTTCTCCATGCCCATTGGGGTTAGATCCTTCAACTCCCAAATGAACATTCATTCATTTAGCTTCATTCTCTGAACTGAAAGAATTATGTGCCTCCTCCATTTTCTGCACTATGCGACAATTCGGTTTAGTTTTAACAATCGTTAACTCTGCAAGAACAATTTAAAGTTAACCAAAGTTTGTCAGGCCATCAGTCCTTAACAAATTCCACAATATTCATAAACCAATCTAATTCAAAGAAAAATTTTAGGTTCCATTTTCTCTCTGAGCTCTGCTCTGTTCTGTAATAATTTTTGGGCACTAGCCCCTTACTCTTATCCCCCAACCCATGCGACCATGGGTTGTGGCTAAGCACTAGGTTGATAGGCACTTATTCTGGACTTCGAGCCTCTAGATTCAAAAGTTTTCAAAGCACATCCCAACAAATATCTTGGAGTTCCAAATTACCGAACTCATGAAGTAGGGTAGATCAACAATCCATGTCTACACAACATCCAATGACTGGCACTCACTATGGATCCTCATGCATTTGAGTTCTAGGACTTCAAAGTTTTGGGACTTCAAAGTATTTCACATTCGCACACCCCCAAGACCCCGAACTGTTAATCTCCAAACACTTCATGTTCACATTTGGTGACGTCATTATGCCATGCCACTTCGACATTACAAAACTTCAGAAGGTTCTTCCTTTTGTGCCCTATGAACCACATTTTTGGAGTGTCAAGTCTCCAGACTCTGCAACTGGAAACACGCATCTACTAGGACCCACGACTTTCATTCTTGGACTAATATACCAAATAGTCACATTACTTAGCACTTTTCCAATTGTGGGGGCATGCAACAACGGTTTGGAGTAACCCTCCTTTCATCCTGCAATTCTTCTGATGCTGACATGTAACCCCTTGGTGAAACCATGGTTTGGATTGTGGGACCACCTTGGAGAATCAACTCTCGTGCAACTTGGGTCCCCGCAATGCCTCTGGGTCGTCGATCTTGATGTATTGTGATAAACACCAATGTGGGTCCTCCGACCTTTAACTATGTTATATAACCTCGGGGTCCCATTAACCATGCTCATATGGAAAGCCACATGGAAGAATACTAGCGGTTGAATCATGTCCCAATCAGATGGGTGCCATGTGTCACGTTCCATATGAAATTTCAATATTCCATGTGTTCGAAACCCACTGATATGTGGCACACAACCCATGTGTCCATGTCAATCCATGTGACATCATCA
>SNQJ01S0024627.1:4526-20902 GCA_010110895.2 Picea sitchensis | reverse complement strand
TCATCAACTATGACTCATCAATATGTACCAACATCATCAACTATACACCTCATGTATGTGCCAACTCATCAACTACTTGTCTCAACCATGTACCCAACCTGTACCTCAACCAAAATCCCTCATCAATTTCATCATCCAAATATCATTTGCAACTCTGTAATATACCTGGTGTATATGATCACATACCTTCAAACCTTCATTAACTTTTACAACAAGAGACTATCATTTTCATCAACCTTTTCTCCACATGACTAGTTTGGGATTAGTCAACAACCCTAACTTGAAATAATCATAAATATGTACCTGTAGTGAATAAAGATCTAAAAATACTACACAATGTTCTTCAATTTGTTTTATGCAATTCCTCCAGGTGTCACTACTTGGAACCTCTCAGAAAAGGGGTTATAGAAAAAATGGCATACCTTACTGAATTCTGGCTTATTCTAGAGAGTGATCTTGTAGAGCATGAACCACACAGAATGTTTGTTGAATGGATGTGAAAATGTTACACAGAATAATAAAGACTGTACTATAACCAACACATTTTGTCTTACTTAATTTAGATCTGTTATGAATAAGATATGACGTGTTTACCTGAAACACATGTTTTAGACTAGTTTCAGGACTAGCCACAAACCCTATTTTCCACGAAGTGTAAATCCAAAACTACAATGAACCACAAGCTAAAATGTTTACCACATATACTTGGATATGTTTCCTCAATGAACTATCAATTTCACGGAATGAATCATTCTATAAAAAGAGTTATTGCAAAAATGGTGAGATGACCTGTAAATAACATACCTTAGAAAGCATCATCAAAATAATTTATCCTCCCTTCAATTTTGGCCTTCTTTTCTTCACCTTCCCTCTGAAATTTGACTTAGATATTCTTTGGTTACCTCAGTCACCTATATATAATCAATATGCTCAAGTTTGATTTAAAATGATAGATCCTTGTCTCTTATTTATACTCTCCAAATATCTTCATTTGAAGGATCTTCTAGGTCACTTAACTCATTTCTAGGTCACATAACCCATTTCTAGCTCACTTAACCTATTTCTAGTTCAATTAACCCATTTTTAGGTCACTTAACCCATTTGTAGGTCACTTAACCTATTTTCCTCATTTTTAGGGTTAACCACTTTCCATAATTAGAAAGTTCTCCATTACTTTATCATTTAAATATTCCTCCTTGACTTTGTCACCTCATTTTAACATTTAAATAATATTCTTTGATTTTATCACTTCACTTTATTATTTAAATAATCCTTCCTAACTTTTCCACTTTACTTTATCATTTAAATAATAATTTCTTCTTTGCAAGCTCTTTGACTTCTTTGACCTTTTCGGGCTTCAAGCCAACATATGAGGTCCTCCAACTTCGTAAGGCCATAACTCTCAAACCATGAGGAGTTATGTGACATTCCACATACCACTAGAAATGGCATGACATGTACTATCTATATAGAATATTATTACCTTAAAATATATTAAAACTCATACCATTATACATGAAACTACCTTGGGTCCATTACCCAAACCTTTCTACTATCAGAATTCGCTACCGAAATTTCTCCAAGCGATGGCATCGATCACTAAGGGTTGAAATCAATATAGAATATCACTCTCCAATATTTAACATCAATGAAAACCAATAATCCATACCAACTATCCATCAACTTAAGCCAACTATCTAACAATATCCCCCTTTGGCATTGATGGAAACACCAACAATGATGGAAACACTTAGTCATGATAACATTCATGCTTATACTAGCAACACTTAGTCATGATAAAATTCATTCTTATACTCTTTATCAATGTTTCTATCTCTCCCCCTTTGACATCAATAGAAAAGGATATCTCCCTTTGGGGCTGCTACCCCCATCAATGTGCCTTTGATTTTTCTTTGTGTTTATAATCCTTTGATTACTCTCTTTCCCTTTATATGAATAATATCTTCCCCTTTGAATTCATATAACTCAATCTTCTTGTAATGATCCCCTAATTTACCAAATATATTTTTTTTGTTAGGGACATTAACTCTCTTTCTTTACGAACAACAAATTCAAAAGACATAAGGACAAGTTAAAAGGGAAAATGTCATTTTCTACTCAACTCTGGCAGGGCTTATGTTTCCCTACCTTGCTATCGTTATGAGGATTTTATTCTTGAATCCATTCATGTTTATAGTAGTCATATGTATAAACTAGGAATGGCCTTACCGCTCTTATCCTATCGAATTCCTTAACATTTCTAACATGAAAGGAGGTTGTAACATTATTCTAAAAGTCCTTACTTATTCCACCAACATATTATCATTTATATATAAATATATACCTATCTATATATATAAAACCTACTAATATAATTAAGTACCTTTATATACTACATTTTATATTAATAAGCCCTTTCATAAATCTCATTTCTAGGATATGAGTATTTCAGTTGGGTAATTCCCAAGGTCTTGACAAATTTCACATTTCTTTCTGGGTAGTATTAATGTGTATAGAAACATATACCAAGTCACATTAAATAAAGGGTTCCATCATACAATTTCATTCCCGTAACAAAGGTCAAGTCACATCCTTTACTTTGGATGTGACTTTAGGTTTAGTCTTAGTTTGGCCACTTATGAAGGATTAGAGGAGTTTAGTTCCTGGTCTATACTAGCATTAACGGATTTGGTTAGATATCATTGGGTCCAAGAGTAACATCCCTCCTTTATGATTTGTGTAATGATAACCGACCAATCATTACATCATAACCGAGACAAGAGCTTAACCTCGCTAGTTACGCATGTAAGGTTCTGAAACATTGCCCTCCTTTGCATTAAATCGGCACAAGAAATGGAAGTGGGATTGTCAGGGTTGAATTGCATTCTCCGTCTAGTCACTTAATGGTGATCTGCACAGGGTCCCTTCTGAGGCCTGCCTTCTGGACTTTGTGTCTAGTGCAGAGTAGGCCACCTCCCAAACGTCACATGGAAAGGTACGGGTTCATTTATTGTTTCCTCACTTTGCTTCCGGAAGGGTCTAATTAGGTTTTGTTCCCTCCTTTTGGATTTTTCACTCTGCATAACTTCTCCAAAGATGATTGTGGAGAGTCGATATGGTGTATACGATGTGGACAAGGTTCATCCTAGAGAAACATAAGAACAGATAACTAAAATGCTAACTGGTCTCCCTCCTCGAAATGGGTAAGGATACTTCTCTATTGTTTTGTTCTAAAACCTTTCTGAACATTCTCAGTACTCCGCCTTCTTGTTTCTGACTTCCACGATCTTGCATAGGCATTTTATCAGGGTTAACGTATATGTATTTTAATCATAGGATTTTTCGTTGTCCCTCTACTCTCTTTTATGAGATTCCCTTATCTTTATGCGTTGTTACCTGGTGTTGGGTCTCTGTGAGACTGCATGGAAGTTCTATTCCAGAAAGTTGACTTAGTAGGGTAAAAACCACACCGTGTGTTTCATATTATACTGTGTTTTTCTTGGGAGTCCACCATTCTGTAGGTTCTATCAGACCACTAGTTGAATCTTACAATTGTAATTTATTTTAAAAGATTACTATATTTCCATTCAGTATATATCTATATATATAAAGTGGGGTTCTGTGAACCAAATAATTCGTTAAGAAGCACCCTGCATTATGCGATTATTTGAGTCTGTAATTAAATTTGGGGTTAGCATATTTCATTCTGTTAATATCGTTGTTTGTGCTTGGAAAATACCATTTGAAGCCTAGTATTCAACATAAATATTAACTGTATATTTAAACTTCGAGCAATGCATTCTCTTCAACAGATATAATCAATCAACGTGTAGACTTTGATATTTGTATTTGGCATATAGCATTTAATCCTGTGTTTAAGTTTTGAGTGATGGATTCTCTTCGACATGAAAAATTTAAATTGATACTCTAACTTGATTCATGCATTCAGAATACACATACCGCACAAACCTTTGCAGTTTAGATTTGCAATGTTATTGTTGTTGATTTATTTAATTTCCTGAAAGGTTTGATTTAGACAATTTGGTAACTAATTATAATGATGGGACCTTGTTGTTGCAAGGGTTCCCATAAGGAAGTTGTTGGTCCACCTTCCTCTTCATCCTTGGGCGTCTGCTCAACCAAAACGTGAATGGGAAAGGACCTCAGGGTTTCCAAGTCGCAAGTTAAGTGAAACTCTGTATAAAAATTTCCTTTCTTATATCATTCTATTGAAAGTTACGCTCATTTAACTTCTATTGATTAATTACTAATGATGAATTTATGTTTTCCTTGCAGGGACTTCAACCCTTCAAAATTACAGATTCATGGCCATGCCATGCACACAGAAAGGTATTTAGGTTTCATTTTTCCACTCTTAAGAGAGTGCCCTAGGTTTCTAAGGAATGATACATTTCTATTTTAGAATGTTATCATTGTGGGCGAAATTTTCAGGTTCATAAATATGGACAATTATTTATCTCTGTATCTTTAGTTTTAAAGGAAGGACATAAGGTTTAAAACCTTGTTGTTGTGTAATAGTAATGAATAGGATGCAATGAATAGGGTTGTACCATTACTCATAGTTGTATAGTCGACTTATATGGAAACCCTATCAGTTCGTTCTTTGTTTTCGATATGATATTTATGTTATACATAGAATTATGGAATGGGTAGCAATACGTACCCTTGAAGGGTAACTCTATTTTGTACCCCCTTATGGGTCTACTTTGAATTTTATAGAGAAAATTTGAATGATTCCTGTATTTATTCATATAGCTATGCCATTTCGACTATTACCAAAGTAGGTCTATGCATATCAAATTATATGGTTCCAGAATATATATCCTTCACTTCAATTAGTTTTTCTATTGTATTATTTTGTTTAGAACTTTGTTCATGACTGTATGAACTATTCGTTTTCCTTTATATTAATGGCATCTGGTGGAATGCACCCGATAGGTATTTAAAAGAGTCTAAAATTTTGGTATTGTCAACTATACATATATATGTCTATCTAACTGTATCCACAGTTACTTCCTATCGTATGTAATCATTCCCAGTCTTGAATTCCATTTACACAGCTTGATCATCATAGCTATTTATTACAGCCTATGTGTTTAGCCAATAACAATATATGTATGTATAAATCTAAGTTTTCAAGTTTACTTCCAGAATGTTCTGACTCAAGGGGTACAATAAAACTGTAAGAATTATACTATATTTTACTTCATTCCCACAGTAATAAATCAATAGAACAATTCCTTTAGAATTAAAAGGGTGACCTACAGAGATATGTCTATACACATATATGTATATTTAAATCTCAGATTTACTTTCAAATTTTCCTTTAGTGTTTGCACAGTCTACAATTCATATGCAAACTGAATATCTAGATGTATATGTATCGCATCTCTAGTAGGGATTTATAGCACAATATTCGAAATAATATTCTGTTTAACACAGATGTATCTCCTAATATACTTCCATAAATAAATTCCATTCCAACCAAGATGCATAGAAATTTTTTCTCAACGTTTAAGATTAAACTGTAAGGGTTTAGCCTACATTTCATCTCATTCCATCATAATTTAATCAAACAAAAAAATTCATCCAGACTTAAACAGATGCATTCTAGCAACCAATAATTTAAATAATATTTTACCAAAGAAGGAGTATATAGACATATCTAAACAATTTCTGAACAACAAATGGAACAACCAAGTTCCTCCCAACCTTAGATTAAAACAACCAATTTACTTATCCCGTTCACCACCTAGCATGATCATGAATCCATGAGGGTGAACTCCAGAAGTCCTCCTCAACAATAGTCTTTTAGTTTCAATAACTTCTCCTTGCCTCACACTCAGAAATCAATTTTCATAAAAGCAAGAGATAATTATTTCCCCCTAGCATACCAGGCAATGTCCTGCCTCCTCTCATATTCTATATATCCAAAAACAATTGTGCCTAGGTCTTTTTCCCTTGGGAATTTTCGCATCTTTCCAAATCCCTGATTTTCAGGGGCTTCCAATGGCCAAATAATTGATTTTCCACTTGTAACATTTAGCCCTGAGGTAGTTCCAACATGTTCCCCACTCATGGAGTCATGGTCGGCTGATTTTAACCTGGTCGTTCCATTTGTCCATCAACAATAAATATAAAAATATTTGTTTCTTACAAGTGTCATAGTCAAAGAGTTAGTTGGGTCAAATCTGATCTTTTTCCAACTGTCATAATCATTATTTACAATTAACTAAAATCGAAATTCAAAATTTCCATAAATGGAAATAATTTTCCAATTTAGAATTTATCAAAACGGAATTAAATTCCTAAGCATTTTCAGCCTTACAAATAATTTATTTTTGGGGATGTTACACTTCCCTTGTGACAATCGCTCCCATTGGAAACATGTCTCTATTCTCTCTCTCCAAGAATTTACCTTTGAATATGATAAATCTCTCCCCCTTTGTCCTATTTATGGTGCTTCCTTATGTACATCTAAGACATATAAGATAAGCACTCAAAATAATTCATTTTGGAGTAGAAATTACTCCTAGTCTCTTGCAAAGATACTGAAGGGATTCACATGGAAGCAGTTTTGTAAATATGTATGACACTTGTTCTTTTGTTCCCACATATTCAACTCTGATGTTCTTCTCTGCAAACTGTTCCTGTGGAAAGTGATACTTGATTGGAATGTGCTTCTTCTTGGAGTGCATCACCAGGTTTTTTGAGATATTGATGGCACTTGTATTATCACAATAGATTGGAGTGGCATCATCATACTCAACCTGTATATATGTCAAGGTTTGTTTCATCCATAGAACCTATGTACAACATGTTGTTGCTGCAATATACTATGCCTCGGCTGTAGATAAGAATATTGATGATTTATTTCTTGCTTAGCAAAGATACTAAACATTCACCCAAGTAAAACATTGATCCATTGGTGCTTCGTCGGTCATCAATGCAACTTGCCCAATATTCATTTGTGTAGGAAATAAGTGATAAATCCTTTCCTTTTGGATACCATAATCCAAACCCTTTTGTTTCTTTGAGATATCTGAAAATCCTCTATACTGCTAATACATGTGATTCCTTTGGTATTGCTTGAAATCGTGCCACCTGTCCAATTTTCTGCATTACATATAGTCTGGATGTTGTCATATATAGTAAGCTACCAATCATTTACATGTATTTCCTCTGGTTTGTAGACTTTGAATCATCATCTTTTCTCAACTTGCAACTAGTTTGCATAGGAGTGGTAACTGGTTTGCAATCTTCCATTCAAAACCTCTTTAGCATTTCTCTGATATACTTAGTTTGAGAAATACAAATTCCTTAGTTTCTTTGACATATCTGAAGACCCAAAAAGAAGGATAGTTCTCTAAGTAATGACATTTGAAATTCATTTTTCATATCCTTTGCAAATTTCTGGCTTAACTTGTTATTAGTACTTCCAAAAAAATATCATCAACATAAATTTCAATTAATAAAATATTGCCTTGAGTTACCTTGAAGTAGAGTTTGTTTTCTGTGCTTCCTTTCCATAGTTCGTATGGATTTTTGTCATTTTTGTTTCTGAGCATTACTCTGTTTTGAATGTGAAATGATGTATGCAATGCATGTGTCCAAAAAATATCTATCAATTTGGAATCCATTAGCATTGTTCGAGCCATTTCCTTTGTAATTATCATCCATTATGATAATGTTCCTTTTTCTGTGAATCACTCTCTGAGCCAATATATGAATCCATGCTCTCGTCCATATTGTCCAAGGCTCTACTTGCGCAACTATCCATAATGCTGACCCATTTATCACTATACTATCATGAAGTCTTGATTAATCTATCAAACTGTACTTATGCTAATTGATTTCTCTAAATTTGTCCTCGCAAACTCTACAAGCTATTCGAAGGATGGTTCTTTGGTCTATCACAGCTATCTCATAGACTCCCCCTGTCTAATATTCATATTACTTGGGAGTCTCTAAGCCGTATGGATCAGAAAAATTCCTTCTCTGATGTGTATTCATCATCATTTTCATTGGTAGATTCATCATCATCTTCATTGGTAGATTCATTATCTCTCTGAGATCTGACTTCTTTCTTTCTTTTCGTGGATTCATCTTTCACTATAATTCCTGAAAGTAGAATCTCTTGAACTTGTTCCTTTTTTACATGTCCTTCCTTTCTTTTAGTTATTTTCCAAACCTTTCTGTATCTCACATATTTATTTTTCTCTGTAGAATTTTCTTCATCTCGTTTTATTGACAATCTTGTGATCTATGGTACGTGGTCTTTGTTCACATATTCTTCCTATTTTCCTATCCATACTTTATTATATGTGATATCAATATTCTCTTTCATGTAAGTATCGATCATGATTCTACAATCACTAGATATGTGTCCATAGTTATGACATTTGTAACACTCAATGTTACATGTGACCACATAGGCACTTCTTGCTTGAACATTTCTTTTATAATCCCTGCAAACTGCAACCTTATGTACAAATTAGTACAATAAAAACAATGACCATAAAATAAATTTGCATACCTGGGAATGAATGATCTTCTTTGTGGTGTAGTCCTTATGAACTTCTACCTTGACTGATCATCATCATGATTGAAGCTTTTGTGTGGCTTGAACATGGATGGTCTTCTTGAATATGTATCTTCAATAGTTTTCTTAGATTCTGATTGACCATGATTCCTTCCTTTGAGTACTTTTGCATAACTCTTTCTGTTTTGTTCATTCTTCTTTTCTATCAACCTTGAGTGTTTCTCTTCATTCTCTATAACTGATGTGGATGTTTCTATCTCTTCAACATTCTTGTTGATGTTGGTGACCTTGAAAATTGACTTTTAGTTTGACAGCTTCTTCTTCAAGCTTCTCAACCTCTTCTTCTTCAAGCTTCTCAACCTCTTCTTCTTTCTTCATTATCTAAGACTTCATGACCTCTTATGTTCTCTTTGCTTCTTCAAGTTGGATTTTCAATGTAATTATTTATTCTTCGATTCTTCTCTCTTCGACCAAACTCTTCCTCAAGTTGGTTTAAGTTATTGGTTCTTTCCTTGAGATGATTCGTCAGTATCTTTTCTCTCTTTTCTACGTCTTCCTTTTGTGTTGTTATGTTTGCTTCTAAACATTGCTTTTGATATTATAGAGTTTATTCAATTATTATGGCCTCTTCTAGATGAGTTCTTAAATTCTTGATCACCTGTTGGGCTTCTTAAAAAATGTGAAAACTTTCATTTTGTTTCATCAATTATTTCTTGAGTGAATTGTTTTCTTCTCTTAGTTCATCTAAAGCACTAATCAATTCTTCTTCATAATTGTATTCCTTTTCAATTAGTTTTTCTATCTCATTTCCTTCATGTCATTCTATTTCAAGATTTCCACATTTTTCACAATTAAAACAAAACAACATACCTATGGTGATTATGTACTCTTCATCTTCTGAATCTAGTTGACACGGTGAACATAATTCTTATTGATTTGTATCTGCATCTTCTTTGACATTTTCTGAATATGTGATGGGTGAAGAATATATGTCATGTAACTTATCCAAAATTTCTTTTGCTGATGAACATTTACCAACATTTTCTCTTACCGGATTAGGTAATCCTTCTGAGATGAAATCCATTTCTATTTTGTTATTCCTCCTCATTTCCAACTTGGCTACAATCTTTTCCCTTTTTGAACTATCATATCCTGTAACAACTGATAACCAAATATAATATCCATGTGCCTATGAAAATACTTTTGTCCTTATGCTCCACATCTCATACTTAAAACCATTCTGACCATTAAATATTGGCACTCCATTCTTAGAATAATCCATGATCTCCTTCCAGTGGTTAAATTGTTTCATGAAGGAACTGACTCTGATACCAATTGTTGGATTACTGAGAGGAGGGGTTAATCAATAATATAGCAATTTAATCCTTTTTAGCCATATAATCCAAGTGTTATATCAATGTAGCATTATCATCCAATAATTCCAGAGTAAATAAGAAATGAAAAAATGAACAATCATACGCATACACAGTACACAAGTGGTTTAAGTGGAAGCCCAAAGTGGGATAAAACCAGAGAATGCTTCTTATTATATGTATTTAAGAATTACATTAATTGGAAGCACCAACTTCCTTTGTTTTCTAGTTGCAACTGGAAGGAGGCTCCAACCCCCAATTCTTTGGCTACAACCAGAAGGAGGCTACAACCCCCTATGCTCTCTGGCTACAACCACATGTCCATGTTCCATCCAACCGCCTTGAAATATAAGTAGAATGATAGAACCACTGTCACACTATCACTGTGAGATATACTATTGTAAACCTGTACCAATCAACCTGTAATCAACATGTAATAAACATGTACCATAAACAAATGCATCAACCATGCACCAACATGTACCTCAAATTGTAATAATCTTGTACCATAAACAAGTGCACAAACCTGTACCAAACCTGTACCATGAACAACTGCATCAACCATGCACCAATCCTATACAAATAACCTATCACAACAACCTGTCTCACCAATATTATCAACCAAGTCAGATCTACTCACCAAGATCATTCACCAAGAGAACTGTCAAAGATGTGCATCAACCAAGAATAACACAACAACTCATAATCATCACCAAGATCAATATGTGCTTCTAATCATATACCAATACAAGCATGCTACATCATCCATAAACCATGTGTCAACAATACTACTAACAAGTGCCTCCAACCATGTACCAAGTATGTACCAATTATGTATCAACTAATCATCAACTATGACTCATCAAGATGTACCAACATCATTAACTATACACCTCCTGTATGTGCCAACTCATCAACTAGTTGTCTCAACCATGTACCCAACATGTACCTGAACCAAAATCCCTCATCAATTTCATCATCCAAATATGATTTGTAACTTTGTAATAGACCTATTGTATATGATCACATACCTGCAAACCTTCCTTAAATTTCACAACAAGAGAACCTCTCAGAAAAGTAGTTATAGCAAAAATGGCATACCTTGTTCAATGTTGGATTATTCTAGAGAGAGACCTTGTAGAGCATGCCCCGCACAAAATGTTTGTTGAATGGATCTAAAAATGTTACACAAAATAATAAAGAATGTACTCTAACCAACACATTTGGTCGTACTAAATTTGAATCTGTTATGAAGAAGTTTTGATGTTTTTATGTGAAAGACTTGTTTTAGACTAGTTTCAGGACTAGCCACAAGCCCTACTTTCCACGGAGCGTAACCACAAAACTACAATGAACCACAAGATGAAATGTTTACCACAGATACTTGGATATGTTTCCTCAATGGACTATCAATTTCATGACCTGAATCATTCTATAAAAAAAAGTTATTGCGAAAATGGTGAGATGACCTGTAAATAACATACCTTAGAAAGCATCATCAAAAGAATTTATCCTCCCTTGAATTCCAAACTTATTTTCTTCACCTTCCCTCTTAAATTTAGCTTAGATATCCTTTGGTTACCTCAGTCACATATATATATTCAATATGCTCAATTTTGATTTAAAATGACAGAGCCTTTCCTCTTATTTATACTCTCCAAATATCCTCCTTAGAAGAGTCTTCTAGGTCATTTAACCCATTTCTAGGTCACTTAACCTATTTCTAGGTCACTTAAACAATTTATAGGTCACTTAACCTATTTTCCTCATTTTTAGGGTTAACCACTTTCCATAATTAGAAAGTTCTCCATTACTTTATCATTTAAATAATCTTCTTTGTTTTTTTCACTTCACTTTATTATTTAAATAATCGTTCTTGACTTTGTCACTTTACTTTATCATTTAAATAATAATTTCTTCTTTGCAAGATCTTTGACTTATTTGACATTTTGGGGCTTCAAGCCAACATATGAGGGTCCTCAAACCTCGTAAGGCCATAACTCTCAAACCGTGAGGAGTTATGTGACGTTCCACATACAACCAAAAATTGCATGACATGTACTATCTATATAGAATAGTATTACCTTCAAATATATTAAAACTCATACCATTATACATTAAACAACCTTGGTTCCATTACCCAAACCTTTGTGCTACCAGAATTCTCTATCAGAATTTCTCCAAGGGTTGACATCAATCTACAATATCACTCTCCAATAGTTGACATCAATGACAACCAACAATACATACAAACTATCCATCAACCTAAGCCAACTGTCTGACAGTAAATTCTTTGTCCAAGATTTCCATGAGAAGTAGTTTGAAATAGTAAACAAAGTATCACTTGGACTAGACATATTAAAATATGAAGGTAATATGGATTCAAATGCATAAACTGACTGTCTAGATGAAATATATAGAAAAAATAGGAAGTTTAGAAAACAATTGACATCGAAAACAAACTTTGGATGTCAAAGTTATGCCCTTATTAAGCAAGGCCTAAAATATAACCAAGGTGTTATCCAATAGGTAGAGGTTGGATTACATGATTATGGATGCAAAATGAAGTCATTGAGTAAAAACAACCTTCCCATTCCTTCTCTAACTTTGCATATAAACTCACTTTTACAAATAAGTTATTTTTCCAGTAAATGACCCAGTGTTATAAAATAAGTGAGAATAACGTTTACAAAAAACTCATTTTATAATTTAAAGTTTCATGCAAAATGTAACTTAAGAAAAAATAACAGTAAAGTTATTTTATAGTGATTCACTTTTATAATTTAAGTGAAATGCAGTTTACAATAAATTTATTTGATAACTTAAAGTCGCATGAACTTTTTCAAAAAGTAACTTAATGAAAATAAAACTTGAACCAATGATTCTTATTTAATAAAATAACTTTCAACCAAGTGAGCTAATGAAAAATATAACAAATTTATAAAGGGTATGGGGGACTTTTTTTGTTTTTTTACCTTTTTTCCTTGAAGTCTATGCTTGCCCCCAAAACCGTTTTTTTGGCTTGCAAAAATATTCAACACAGTCGTGTTGACGATTAAAATCACAACGATGAAATTCTCCCACAAAGTATTGCTAAAATGATATTATTTAACTATGCTAATAATATAATACTAGTAGGTGGGACCCCCGTGTAGACTATAGGCGCAAGGATAAAAATATTACACATGTTTTGTTGTTGTTATGATGTTGTCAACACAATCCTACATTTTTGATGATGCAGTCTTGGTTTCATTTGGCGTGATAATAAGTGAATAATGCATTATTGTGGAATGTTTTTGGTAATCAATTGTGACACATAACAATTTCTATGGGTATGAAGATCATGTTGTTTACAGTTGCTATGTTATAACCTTGTTACTAATTCTTATGTTGATTACTTAGCAACATATATGTAAGGCATACTTAATCCTAGCATGATCAAAACAAAGGTAAATTATGGAGAGGTTCTAAAGTTATAGCAAAAGGAAAGGAACTATGTAAAAATACTACATGAAAATTTCAAATGAAAGAGTTAATGGATTAAGTGTTAGTCCTAGCTATTATGCTATTTGTTTGGTTAATCGACTATGCAAATTTCATTAAATTTGAATGTAGACGCATATAGAAATGTTGATATGGATTATTGTGTCGAGTTATGGAAAAAGTTAACATATGAAATATCTTGGGTGACACACTATACAATAGATATGGTCTCAGATCTTACGATGGTTTGGCATTAATTATGCATTGGTTATGGTTTGATTTATTGATGGATGTTATGTGTATTGGGTTGTCTCGTACTTCAAATTGAATGGGGCCAACTGATGGAAGCGACATGCATTTACTACACGTCACTCCAAAACTTTCCTATTGCCTATCACCCTAGCATTGTTCCATTGTTGCAATTTCTCTCTGTTGGTTGTGAAGCTCTACATTCTCATGTTTTTGGAAGGGAAAGCTCGATCGATTCATCATTTAAGTGTTTTTCCCATAGGTATGGTTATTTTCTCTCCATCTATGATGTATTCTCTATTTTATGAACCAAATGGTGGCTCAGTTATGCTTTGATTCTGTGTGTTCTTGAGATTTCTGATTATGTGTAAATATGGTGTTATGGCTTTGTGTGATGATTGTAAAATGTTGGTAGTTTTAAGAAAAGAAATGGGTATTATTGAATATAAATGTTGTGCATGGATTATTTATGGGTCAGCTCGGTTCTTATCAATTTTTCTCTTTGGAATAATGGAGAGAGTCGTGCCATGAATCTTTGTGTTTTATGGTTGAAGGGTTTTACCACCGGTTGTATTTCAGTGGTTGTCAACTCTCGGTCGTTATCGTAGTATTTTTATAGTTATAGAGTGACTGTAGACTGTTGGTTTGCATGTTTTATCTAACCCCAAACTATTGTTAATAGCTCGTTCCTGACTATCATTTCGTTGAAAGATTGAAAAAATTCTAGTCTTGGCCACCCAAATATTAATGTAGGCCTTTGTATTTAATGGATATCAGATGTGAAGTGTTTCCACACACCACTCTTATCATTCCCACTATAATGATGATTGTATATGGCCTCACTGTCAATTGTTTTCAAAAGTTGTTCGACTTTTTGGGTGTTGGAAAAATACGATATATCTCTGTGTTTTTTTTAATACCCACCACTTTTAAGTTAACCCTCTTCTCTTCTCTGCAAGTATTAGAGGCACCTGTGTGCACTGTGATGCAGGAGCATCACCCATGTCAAGCGAGCCAGCGCGAAAGCAGGAAATAGCTGGACAAGCCAGCATAATTTCTTTTTGAATTTCACTTTGGGATTGTTGCGCGAGTCTTTAATGAAGACATTTATAAAAGCACACTTTATACATTGTAATGGACCTTGAGTGGATAGCTCGCGTCCTTAGGTAGATGAGGCATTTAATAGATTTAATGTTGTTAGATAGGAATTTAATTCTAGATTTGATAGCTTTAGAGCTCGAGAGGGAAACGGGATATAGACACCCTCCTTTGTACATTGTAACATTATCAAGCATTCAGGAAAAGAAGAGCATGCAAAGGCGTGTATGAAGAACACCCATGTACAGATATTGAATTAATAGAAAGAGCTTGATTCAATTCCATGGTTGTGTTATTCTCTGTGTATTGTTTATATTAGGCTCATGAATGTTTGCTTCTTGTCATACATTTGCTTTTATGTGYTGTGTATGTGATTTCATGGTTAATTGAAATCTGTGAGAACAAGGAGTTAGTTTCAATTGTTTCTCTATCTAGAACCAGAGAATTCCTGCAAGGAGTGCAGTTGAATTGTCCGCAAGGAGTGCGTTGACAAAAGGGTTCAGATAGAGGTAACTTTTGTTCTAAGTTCTCAGAAGTGCAGATTGGGCACCGGAGCCATGCAAGGCATGCATAGGCTATACGAAGACTCAGAGTTGCGATTCTGAGCAAAGGGATAGAAGGATTTTTGTTGCAGGAATGCACAGGATCAAAGGCTTAAACACTTAGTCATGTTTGAAGATTTTCCGCAAGGAGTGCGTGCAAGGAATTTCTGGAAGGGACTCGAGAGCTGTAAGAAAAGATCAGAAGGAACAGGCCTTCAAAGTTGTTGAAGGGTAGTGGAGAGAAGTTGGTGAGCAGGTTGATAAGTAGCGTCGTAGGCTGGCGAACAAGTCTCGTAGAGAGACCCTTCTGTTCGGGGATTGCGCAAGGAGAAAAGTGGATGGTCAATATCCTTCGTGGGAAATCCACGAGTTTCCGTGAATCGTTGGATCTCTCGGGATTGTAGAAGGTTGCAGCGCAAGCGTGGAAAGGTTCGAAGTTTAGGGGAGCAGGAGCGTCGATCGGGATCACAGGGAGCGTGGGTTATACTCGTGGATCGACATATCGGGAGTTCATGAGATAA
This sequence comes from Picea sitchensis, assembly GCA_010110895.2. Classification (NCBI taxonomy): domain Eukaryota; kingdom Viridiplantae; phylum Streptophyta; class Pinopsida; order Pinales; family Pinaceae; genus Picea; species Picea sitchensis. The sequence goes on along the minus strand of SNQJ01S0024627.1, from coordinate 5,073 downwards.
GACTCCAACTTTATGCAACGGAAGTCGCGAGAGTGCGAGGTGTGACATTTCGACAGCCACGTAAGCAGTGTGGGCCATAGGTGATAGTGGAAGATAGGTGGCGTAACCTATCGGAGGTTCAACGTCTCAGGCAGCAGGAGTCGACAAGGAGTTTATTTGGCCTCACGAGTAGTGAAGTCGCGAGGTAGCGATATTTCAGGTATCGGCGCCTCGGGCTTCAGGAGTCGAGGTAGGAGTCGTTTGAGCTCGCGAGTAGAGAAGTCGCGAGGGAGTGAGGTCACGAGATTGGCAGATCGGCTTATCGCGTATCGGAGGTTGGAAATCCATTTGTTTAGAGTCGCGAGTTGCGAGGCGCGATAGAGAGAAGTTCCGACCCTCTGAGTGCAGAAAGGGGATCGAATAAGGAATAATCTGTGGGCAGACATTTTGATAATGGTGTGGAAGAACATTTACGTTCTTCGGGCTGAGAGAGGAAGGAAGGTCCTGGAGAAGCGATCGTTTTCCGAGGAGTGCGGTCGGCATCAGAGTGGGATCAGAGAGGGAAATT
>SNQJ01S0024626.1:38874-64758 GCA_010110895.2 Picea sitchensis | reverse complement strand
AGAGCATGAATTCCATTCCTCTTAAAACATAGACAAAAACCTAACTAGGTTGTATGGGTACCTATGGTTTGGTTGAAGGATCCATGGAAAGACCTAGTTTTTCTAACATAAATATATAACATCTAAGGGATGATTTGGCTTGATTTTCCTTTATGATATCATAATTTTATTACATCTTAAAGGAGAAAAGGATCTAAATATTTATTACTTCTTGCTAAGATACCTAAATAAGATATCAAAGGGTATCCAAAAGCATAATAAGAATACTGAAATGTCTCTTTATCCTAATGGCCTTGTTAAAATTATTGTTAAATATGAGCTCCAAAAACAAGGAATCAAATGGGATAAATTCTTGTTGGATAAAGGTTTTGAAGATCAAAACACTATAGGGGTTGTTACATAAAGTTTATTTCAAAAAGTAAGGATAGATACTACACTCGAGAATACAAAAGATCATTCATTTGAGGACATATAAGAGGTCCTATAAATCATTGGGATCTCATCAGGTAAAAAATATATACGAGGAAAAATTAGTGTCAAAGGAAATGCAACTAGAAATGTAATACCTCACCCTAGAACAACTAGAGAAATGTCTAAAATAATTCAGGAGGATCAAAGGATAAATGAATAAATGAGTCCTATTATGGAAAAAAATACAAAAAGATGTAAAGGTCTAGTCTTAGAACTTAATTCTAGATCAACCCCTGAATTAGATCAGTCTCAACAGACTTTGTATGACTTTTTAGAAAGCACTGAAAAACTCGTAGGAGGTCCTTATTCTATAAACAATAATGGAGCTTCTCCAACTAACAACATTAACAATAAGTATTTTCCTACAGCTATGGATTGTGAGAAAGAAGGTATACCTACAAACACTAGCAATGAAAGAGGCGAACCTTCAATACCAAACGAAGAAAATCACTCTCTCAAACTTCATTATAACCTCTCAGTTAAAGAAAATGAAGGAACATGTTATGAAGTTAAAAAAATATGTTTAGGAATTGAAAGTCCTTGAAAGGTTGATTAAAACTAAGAAAACCTCTCTAAGAGAACAAAATCTAAGAATGATGGACGGGGACAACAACTTAGAAGGTGAAAATGAGCAACTAAACAAGGATAATGTCTTTTTCACAAAACAACGTTATAAGTGGTTCAAACAAAAGAAGAAACTCGGATTGCAAAACCAAATCGTACAGGTTAAATTCCTCATGTGCAAACAAAGAATAAAAATCAGGAAAATGAGGTCCAACAGTAGACCAAAGGATTGAATTCAAGTCAAGAAACTAACAATTTTGTCAAAGGTGTTTCTATATAAGTATGTATATAGATTTAAGTATAAAAATGCTTAAAATTATTTCAGATGGCTACAGGTTGACTATCCTTAAGTATAGATCTACAGGAAATACCAGTGTATGTGTTTATAGATTTCAATAAATATAACCTGAACAAAAGTATTACCATGATAAGTAGAACATATACTATATTTGTAGTTTGTATTTGTATGTATAGATATTCACTTGAAGAATATTTAAATTGTACTCACCAACAAAACCTTGAGTGAATATCAGAATTGAAATGCGTATATATGTTGATACCATACAAATTTCCATGCTATAAGAATATCTAATACACAGAAAAATATCTATTGACTATTACAAGTATTTTTCATCAAATCTGATTGTATTAAGTGTAGAAAAAGGTTACAGTACTTTCCATTTTTATAATATCAGAATTAAATGTCCAGCAACATAAATACATAATACATGCTACCTATTACAGAGTCGGTACAATACTTAAATGAGTCTTTGAACTCTATACAATATATGCAGTCATAACCTTTAATTAGTGAGTTCGTTTTTCAATCCAGGGTTTCCCCTCTGTATTGTATGTTCATAATTGAATTTACGAGAAAACCAGATAACCTTGGAAGCATGGTATAAAATTTATCACAATAACATAACCCTACTACGGAACTCTGTACCATAGCGAGTGGAACCTAGAAACTTAGATTAAGATTCTAGAAAATGAAACTTGAATACCTTTTTCGAGCGTGGCGGTAGCTGGATATTTTGACCACGAAAATATCCAAGACTTGCAATGAATAAAGGGAATTAGTAAATAGTGTTGCGAATAATCAAAGAATTAATAGATACAAAATTAATTTTCGAGAATATAGTAAAACAATGAAAATTTGATTTGTAAGAGAAAGAAAATGCACAAAGAAATAGAGAAACATATTATTAAGGAAAACAACACCAGGTCAACACTTAGCTTGAGTTGGTGTAGGGTGTTCTTTCTCCTTCAGAAATACTGAGCGAATGGTTCATATCCTGAAGGGGAGGAGTGGGATTTGAATTTTTTGATGGGTACCCTCGAATTAGAAAGAGGGGTCCCATAATTAGTCTTGCAACCAAACGAACTTAAAATATTTACGCAGAACGCACTAGTAGATAGAACATTCATATATGTATTGCATAACCGAAATTATAAAGGTCGCACGGTATAACATTTGTTCCAAAGAGGTTGAGAGATAATATCCTCGTAATACTACAGTTTTATAATAAAGAAGAATACATACAGGGAAACGATATTCTTGTCAATGAAATCTCTTTTACACTAATAAAGTGATATTCGATTGATTAACCACATAATTTTCCAAATCAAAGTGTACAGATAGGGTTACGGGATATTGGTGTTATATTTCCCAAACTTATGTTTTGATGAAAACAACACGTAGACAATAACTGATGTTTTAAAAGGAAATCTGAAATATTTCCTTTAACCCTATCTCAACCATAGATCTCTACATATGAGCAGGAGGGGAAAGAATAGTCTTCTTTCAAACACATGTATTTTCCTTATAATCTTGTGTCGTGGCTCAACGATATAAAACCTAGTAAGTCCAGGGAGATACCTTCTCGACCTTAATTATTGAGGGTTCAGACATTCATGCCTCTTCATTTTCCTTACAAATGTAGAGATACGTAGAATAATCCACAAGAGAGCTCTAGTTCTCAGTTACTCACACGGGATGCTTACAGTGGGATTTTGGGATCACCATAACAGTTTTTCCTTTAATCACAGAATATATTGGCGATAGGTGCACCCTGTGTATTATCAATAAAATACCAGTCTAATTTATTAAAGAAACAACTGAGGACGAAACTTAATAGCATTTCGGGATTTCCCTAAGTCAAGAAAACTAAAAAAGAAAATCGCATGTGTGAAATGGCTTACAAATAAATGAAAACCCTTGAACAACGAAAGGTTATCATCATGGAAGAGACAAACCGTAAGTCACCCTGAGTCAGAAAATATGGTTATTATACAGAGCATGGATAGTAGTATTCCAGACGGACGTGTAACCTCTTCTCACCTATGGAGAGGAAAGAACCCCCTCATCACTAGTGGTTACACACAAAGTAGGGTTGCAGAAGCTAATACAAAGCCATTTTTTCGAAATGCACAAAGAAGAAATGAAGCTTTAGTTACCTATGTGCCTCACGTATTGCAAGAGTAATGGAGATGAAGGCCTGTAGAAATAAATCCATGTGTACATGTGGGCATGGCATATCCTTATTGGGAATGACAACCTAGAACTATACTGTGCAGGAAGAACCTCATAACTCTCTACCAGAGAAGTTAATAACTTTTATGAACTAGTGATAACTACGCATTGAATTGAGCCAATAACCTTGTTAGTGTGAATACCTGTCATGACACCATGTGGCTTCCATGACGGACCGTAACTTTTAGGGTGGTGACATGTCACACAAGGTGGGCTTCAGATCCCAGTGTTAGAATATGTACTCGGGTGACCCCGTCGTTGATCAGGGGTGTGTCTCAAGACCCACCAACTACGATGGGAGGATGTGCGTTCAGTTAAGGTATGGATGCTGCAAGGGGATCATATGCGACCAAGGGTAAGACCTTTATGTAGGACTTGCGTTCATATGCACCCTAGTAAACTCAAATCAAGTAAAATGATTACCTTGGATATAGAAAACGATTATGATAATGGGTTGTACCTAATAGCAATGTTTTATTAAGTTATTGTTATATAGATTGTGTAAAGGGTTAGAGTACAGAAAGGAAAATGGATTGTTTGATATGGTCATAACGGAATCAGAAGAATCCCTTCAGTTAAATGTGAGGAAAATAGTACCATGTATATTCAAATATGGAACTCTAATGAAATACTTTGGTGGGTACCCTAATATAAATAAGAATACAAATAAGATCTTGTAAACTAGAGTTACTCTAGACCTTATGGTCATGAATCGCTCATTGGGTTTTGGACAGACTCCACTTGAACTTGTTTGGCATACATTAAGACAGGGTTTCAGAAATAAGAATAACCACGAGTTACATGGGAAGGGTAATCGCCTTATTTTATTTACATATAATAAAAATAAGTACACATCATCTTCCAACATAAATGTTTTAATTACAAACTGATCAAGTATAACAAAACAAAAGAGTTATAATGCACCTAGAAAAAAATATTTTAGTTGGAAATTTTCGGGTACATTACATATGGTATCAAAGAAAAGGTTACAACACCTGGACCTTAAAAAGGGCCAAAACGTTTTCTTAGCCCATGTTTTCTATTTAATGGAAAAACTAACAAAACATTTACTATTAGAAACAAAAAAACGTTATTTATGTTGTGATAATGGAAGCACAGAATGAAGAGGAGGTCAGTCTTGAGGAGAATCCTGAGCAAGGACCTACTAGAGAACCTGGACATAACAGTGAAGGAAGTTCGTCCACCCAGGTTCTGGAAACCATGAAAAACCTCATTGTGGAACTGCAAGTTTTCAAGGAAGACAATGAGAAACTGAAAAAGGCACAATAAGAAGAAGAGGAAATAAATGAAGTACTTTTTCAAAGCATAGTAACAAAGAAGAGCCCAAAAGATGATAACCAAGAAGAAAAGGTCAGTAAAAGGGCCTCCAAACATTCTGGTCATGAAGCGGGAAAAGGGGACAACTCTTCCGAAGGTACACAATCAACAGTAGATAAAACAACCACAGGAAGAAAGAGGAAACATGTGGACCATATGGAGGGAGAGTTTAATAAAATCAAACCACGCACCTTTTACAGGGAATCTAGGACAGGGGAGGAGGTTGAAGCATGGTTACTATACATAAAAAATTATTTCCATATCTACAATTATTCCAACAACATGAAGGTCAGAATGGTGGCCATCTATAACTTGAAAGGAAAAGAAAGTATATGGTGGAAGGACCTGAAGTTGGCCAAGGGCCTAAAGGAAAAACATATGGACTGGTCGGATTTCAAGAAATACTTTAAGAAACAATATTTGTCTGAAATTTACTAGGAAAGAAATACCAAAGAGTTTTATGAACCATAACTCGGTCAAATAACCATGGATGACCTGATAAACAAATTCCTAGAATTATTAAGGTTTGTGCCTTATATCCAAGAAGACAAAGTAAAAATCCAGTGGTTCCTGAGTTTCTTACCATAGTCCTATAAGGACAGGATTGAATTCAACAACCCTGAGACCTTAAGTGAAGTTTTTAGGAAGGCCCAAATGTGTTATGACCAATACAAACATCGGTCTTAATGTCGCAAGGCTTGGAAAGACAAGAAACATGACAGAATGAACTATCGGAAGAAGTGATATCAACCAACTTCTTTCTGGAATGCAGCAAAGGTATTTCCAAGGAAATATTTTCACTCCAATAACCAAAACACCCAAGGAGGAGGTAAACTAGTTAATCTAGGAACTAAGAAGTTTGGGGACAGCCCCAGAGAACCATTAAAATGTTGGGAATTTGGAGAACCTCATTTAAGGAGGAACTCTCCACGTCTAACTTCTGCAACAAGGACCACATTTCACAACCTACAAGAGGCCTCTACAGTGGGAGAAGTGGGCAGAAGCATACACAGGATTAACGCAGTTGTGGATGGCCGACAAGTTGACCACCAGTCCACTGTAGTGGAAGTTGAAGGTAATGTTAACAATAATCGTGTTTCTATTTTAATTGATCCAGGAGCTACTTTGAATTATGTTGCTCCTGGTGTAGTGGATTCCAATAAACTTAAGAAAATAAGACATGCAAAATCTTGGCTAGTACAACTAGCAACAGGAACAAAAAGAAAAGTAATCGATTTCATTTTTTACTGTGAGTTCAGTTTAGGTGGTCAAAACACAAAGATAAATCTGAATATTCTACCATTAGGGTCTTATGATATAATTATTGGAATGGATTGGTTAGAGAGGCATAAAGAAGTTTGGATTGTTATGAAAAACTACTCACTTACAAAGACAAAAACAACATTGTTAGGATAATACAAGGCATACAAAAACCGGTCTTAGTTAGGCAGATTTCAGAAATGCAATTTAAGAAGTACATGAGAAACGGTTGTCAGATTTATGCTATCCAAGTGACAAATGTGTTGGAAAAATAAAATAAACCTAGCCTAGAATATTTTGTTGTCTTACATGATTTTAGAGATGTGTTTGTTGACGAAATACCCGAACTACCCTCAAGAAGAGAGATAGACTTATCTATCGATTTGTTGCCTGGTTCAACCCCTATATCTAAGGCGCCCTACCGAATGAGTTTACCCGAATTAATAGAGTTAAAGACTCAACTACAAGAACTGTTGGAAAAGGAATACATTAGGCCAGGTGTCTCGCCATGGGGAGAACCATTCCTTTTTTTTAAAAAGAAAGACAAAACTCTAATACTATGCATTGATTACAGATAGTTAAACAAAATTAAGGTTAAGAACAAATACCCCCTACCTAGAGTCAATGATCTATTTGATCAAGTAGGTGGGGAAAATACTTTTTCTATGTTGGATTTAAGACCTGGTTATCACCAGTTTAGAATAAAGGATGAAGACATAAGTAAAACAACATTCAGGACGATATATGGACATTATGAATTTGTTGTTATACCATTTGGTCTCACTAACACACCAACAACATTTATGTGTTTAATGAACAACATTTTCAGTCAATACTTGGATAAGTTTGTTTTGGTATTTATTGACGATATCCTAGTGTATTAAAAAACAGAAAAAGAACACAAGGAACATCTAAGGAAAGTATTACAAACTTTAAGAAAATACAAAACGTATGCTAAATTTGACAAATGTTACTTTTATCAAAATAAAATACAGTACCTAGGACATGTAATATCTGAAGAGGGTATTGTAGTCAACCCAGAGAAGATAAGAGTCATCATGGAATGGTCTATCGGTAAGGACGTAGCAGACATCCGGTCATTCATGGGAATCATCGGGTCCTACCGTAGATTTATAGAAGGATTATATAAGATTGCATACCCTATCACATCCCTACAAAAGAAGGGAACCAAGTTTAATTCATCACATAAATGTCAGGATAGTTTTAATAAGTTAAAGGAATTGTTAACAACCGCACCCATTTTAAGGTAGTAGACCCGGATAAAGACTTCACGGTCTGCGTGGATGCAAGTAAATAAGGTTTGGGAGGTGTCCTAAATCAATAAGGGAACGATATTCTGATGCAGGAGCATCACTCCAAGCCAGCTAAGCACCAGCACACCCAACGTGCATTCAATGGAAGGAGAGAGGCGCAACCCTCTCGTTTTATAAAATTTGAAAATTGTATTAAATGATTGTAAGGTTGGTAGAGCCAAAATCCATGCATGTGCACAGGCTTAGATAAAGGTTGCCTTAAATAGTTGTAAGGCTGAGATCTAGATCTGATTCGGAGTAGAAAACCATTCATTGTAATTGAATGTAAATTAATGAGAGTTGGTGAGGATGGAGGGAAGAGCTCGAGGAGCCCCTCTTTGTATCTAGATTTAGTGAGGGGAAGAGAAGAGGTAGAGAATAATAGAAAGAATAGGGAGAAGAGAGGAGAGTTGAGAATCTATTGCAGTTCGAGCTCGAACACATTGTAAATAGGCATTTCATATTAATACAAATAGAGCAGTTTTTACTGCATGTTGTTGCTCATGTGTTAGTGAGTTCATGAATGAATGTCTTTATGTGTTGATGATATGTTGTAGATGTATGTTAGATGTGAATTTGCAGGGATAGGTAGATTTTCCTACCTATGAGTTCTTTGATTTTAGATTTGGTTTCTTTGAGGCTTCATGCAAGAGGTTGCATGACAGAATACTACGGGTTCTGCAAGCTAGTGCAAGGAGTGCACTTTTGAATTTTGTGGAATTTCAGACAAAGACGTGCTAGGAGGGCGCACTAGCCGAAATCATTAACTCGGGGAAGAATCCTATGGGTTGTTGAATACCCTGAAGGAAGAACTGTGCAGAGGAGATCACAGAGAGGAGAAGCAGAATTGTTGAGAATTCTATAAAGGCTCTGTCAGGAGGGCATTGAGAAAATGCACAAGATGCATTGAGCCAGTGCATAGAGTGCACTTCTGAATTCTTCAAAATTTGGACAGAGTTGTGCCAGGAGGGTGCACAAAATGAAGTATTAGACCCAGGGAGAACCCTCAAGGCTGTTGAACACCTTGAAGGTAAGAATGTGCAGAGGAAGGCACAAAGATAACATAATCACTGAGGGTTATTTGGAAACTCTACCAGGAGGGCATTGAGTGGTTGCATAGAGTGCACCGAGAAGAACTCTCTTTCTAGTTTTGATATAAGAGAAGTGTCAAGGAAAGACACTCACAGATTTACTGAATACTCTATTAAGATCTGCAAGGAGGGCTTGAGAAGAAGGTCATCAGGAGGACACCGGATTCCCCTTTGAGGATGTAGAAGGGCGAACCACTTAGAGTTTCGAGCAGGCAAAGCTCAGGACGGATAGCACAGTTGTGTACAGGGAGCCTGCAACGAGTGCAAAGGTCGAGAAAACCCTTTTAGTTTTTAGAGTGAACAAAGCTTAGGAGGAACAATGCTCTTAGAATACAGGGGAGCGCCAAGGTTATAGGCTTCGCAACAGAGACAAAGGCCGAGGCACTTTGGAGCAAGAAGTCTTCCATGGGAAAGGAAGAAGACCATCTTCAAGGTACAACATAGTTTCCATTACATCAACTGAAGGGACAAGATCTGGACCGTTGATTTTCATGTCCAGACAACAAGAGGAGAGAGCGCAGAAGATTATATCTGGGCCGTCAGATCTAGTGCTAAGGACCGATAGCCATCGGATTCGAAGGAAGGTGCATAGATTTTAACCTCTATAAGGTCACTCAGAAGAAGAGTTGAAACGGACGGTGGGAACACTTCGTGGAGAAGTGTCAAAATCCTATGAGCCATCGGATCCTGAATGAACTCGTATTTGGGGAATTCAGGGACTGGCATGACAAGAGATTTTGGAGTCACTGCATCGCGAAATTCCAGTTCTCGAAATTTCGAAAATATCAGGATCCACTGATTCCCCTTTGGAGCAGGGTTCGGTATTTCGGCATCTCAGAATTAGGCATTTTGACAATCCCGATGACAAGGAGCTGGGGCACTTTGCATTGAAAACCCTAAAGTCACGAAATGCAACATGCCTTTGGAGTAGGGCTGTGGTCCTGGAGGTATCAACCATTTCGACATTTCATCATTTTGGCATTTCGGGGTCCGTGAGATCGAAGAACCAAGAATTGTCTGCAGCCGGAATCATGAAATCACGAATTCCAAAATCTCGAAAAGTGGACCATGGTCACGAGTAGATTTCATCATTTCGATAATTCAGGAATTTAGACACCGGGGATTNTGGAAAAATAGAGAACAAGGGGAACACTTGCATCGTGTTTTCCCGAATTGCAAAAGCTAGTAGCACTTTTTCGTGGACCGCCATTTTGACATTCCGGGACCCTGGTGTTCGAGAGGCCAGGAGTCGGGAGACGTGGAGTCCCGACTCACAATATTGTGAAAACACGAAAGAATTCAGAATAGAACCCTTTTCTGTATTTCGGCATTTCAGGGTTCAAAAAGTAGAGGAGGCAGTTGATTGGGTCGCTGCATTATAAACTCCCAGTACCTGAAATCCTGGTACAACCACAATGTTGTGGTCACGTGGGTTGAAGACTCACAACTGGTGCATGTTTGCATAGGTCGGGTTTTCATGGAAGGACCCGTGGATCGAATTCGTGGGGTTCCAGTGAGGGCCCGAAAGAACTAATTTAGTTCTACGGATTAAGAGAAGAATGATCATGTGCGGATCTCGGCCTAAGGGTCAGGGGTCTGCATCAGTTTGGTATTAGAGCCACTTTATGTCTGTAGACTGTGGGTAGACAAAGTCAGAGTAGATAAAGAAAATATTCTGATATACATAAAGTGGTATCAAAGCTTGATTTTTTCTATATATTGCAGGGAGAGGGAGAAGAAGAAGAAGAAGACAGAGTGTTGAAGCTCTGTGGTGATTGTTCGCAGATACACAACAGTCCATAGACAGTCAGGAGGACTGTAAGGAAAGGATGGAAGCACTCACGGTTGCAGAGTGACAACAACAAATTTTCCAAGAGGGCGGACATGAACAGGAAGATGGCTACTGAAGGCCATGGGCGTGGTCACAGGGAAGACCACAAGCAGAAGAAAAATACAGAGATGGATCTAGAACTCACTGAGATAAGGGAAAGGATGGAAGAGATTTCACTACGAGTGCAGTAGGATGCAAAGACACATTGGGTGTATGAATGGACTCTGAGGTGGAAAGCAAAGTGGCCAGTCAAGAAATTGTTGGCCAGAGGACAGCGAAGTCTATTGAAGGAGTGGCTGAGGTATGTAAAAATCCTCAGGGCCACAGAGGAGATGGTTCATGCATGTGAACCAAAAGCTAGGAGAAATCCCAGTGATCATGACAAGGAGATATCACTGGAAGATCTCATAGACGGCCAGTTGGGCAGAGGAAGAGGATAAACTCCATGTTTCTAGGAGGGCAAGGGAGAGGAGATGAGACTGTATAAAAGTCTCAAGGACTCAAGAGTGAGTTCAAGTCAGCAAGGAATGCTGAGAAGTGAAGATTCATGTGGTTTTGCAGACCATGTGAATGAATATGATGAAAAGTTAAAAACTTGCACCATCCAAAAGGAGGATTAGAAGAGCATTCTGATGATTGGAGGGATAAAGGTATTCCTCAAGAAGCCAAGAAGAGGCCAGGGAAGATGTTGCGGGTGTAGAAAGAGAAGAAGGACAGCCAGTTGTGACTGTCAAAGAGACGGAGCAGATATCAGAAGCTGCCCAAGGAAAAGAAGAGGAGCACATAGTTGAGATGCTCACTCCATGGGAGAAGGGGCTAGAATTGTTGGAGAATTGGTTGAACCATCTAGATCCAGTAAATGACTACCATGAGAAGATAGTCATGATGATGTTAGAAGAGGAGAATTTCAAGGAATCATTCAGAAATTTCAGCCAGGGAGCATAACAGACGATGATGACTGTAATTTTGAGGCATGCAGCAGAAGATGAAGGACAATTCCAGTCTGAGGAGCAGCTGGAGGAAGTTGGAATTCAACCAACACAAGGATAAATGGTAGAAGCAAGTTTTTTAGAGAAGGTGACTGAACAACAGGTCAGTCAAGAAGATAAGACTGTAGAGCTTAATTTTACAGCAGAGTGGCAAGATGAGGCCACAGAGGAAAAATAAGGCATGGGAGATCTAGTTGATCTTCCCACTGATAAGGACGAAGAAGTGAAGTGGAGAATACTTCATAAAGAGAGATAGCCACTAAATCGAATGGACAAGATGATTGAGGAGATCAGAAGGTTGATGATCAGATCAACAAAAGTGGTCAGCAAAGAGAAGTTAAGCAGAGGAGACCCTACCATAGTAGCAGGGCAGTAGATGCAGCAACAACAACGAAACAATGGAGCAGATGGACAACTCCAGAGAATTGTTTGGGATCCAGGCGTATTTCAAAAACCATGCTAGGAAGATCATGAGCATGAGCTCATGAATTTTTCACAGTAGAGGAGTATGATGCAGGAGCATCGCTCCAAGCCAGCTAAGTGCCAACACACCCAACGTGCATACAATGGAAGGAGAGAGGCACAACCCTCTCATTTTTCAAAATTTCAAAATTGTATTAAATGATTGTAAGGCTGGTAGAGACAAAATCCATGCATGTGCACAGGCTTAGATAAAGGTTACCTTAAATAGTTGTAAGGCTGAGATCTAGATGTGATTCAGACTATACAGCCATTCAATATAATTGAATGTAAATTAATAAGAGTTGGTGAGGATGGAGAGAAGAGATCGAGGATCCCCTCTTTGTAAAAAGAAGCTCTTTGTATCTAGATTTAGTGAGGGGAAGAGAAGAGGTAGAGAAGAATAGAAAGAATAGGGAGAACAGAGGAGAGTCGAGACTCTCTTGCAGTCTGAACTCGAACACATTGTAAAGAGGAATTTCATATTAATACAAATAGAGTAGTTTTTCTTGCATGTTGTTTCTCATGTGTTAGTGAGTTCATGAATGAATGTCTTTATGTGTTGATGATATCCTGTAGATGTATGTTAGATGTGCATTTGTAGGGATACGTAGATTTTCCTATCTGTGAGTTCTTTGATTTCAGGTTTGGGTTCTTTGAGGCTTCATGCAATATGTTGCATGACATAATACTGTGGGTTATGCAAGTCAGTGCAAGGAGTGAACTTTTGAATTATGTGGAATTCCAGACAAAGACATGCCAGGATGGAAGACTAGCTGAAATTATTGACTCAGGGAAGAATCCTCAGGGTTGCTACATACCCTGAAGGAAGAAATGTGCAGAGGAGAGCACAAAGAGGAGAAGAAGAATTGTTGAGAATTCTGTAAAGGCTCTGCCAGGAGGGCACTGATCAAATGCACAGGAGGCATTGAGCTAGTGCATAGAGTGCACTTCTGAATTCTGTGGAATTTGAACAAAGTTGTACTAGGAGGGTGCACCAGAGGAAGTATTAGACCCAGGGAGAACCCTCAAGGTTGTTGAACACCTTGGAGGTAAGAATTTGTAGAGGAAGGCACATAGATAACAAAATCACTAAGGGTTCTTTAGAAACTCTGCCAGGAGGGCATGGAGAAATTACATAGAGTGCACCGAGAAGAACTCTCTTTAGAGTTCTGAGATAAGAGAAGTGTCAAGGAGAGACACTCACAGAATTACTGAATAATATGTTAATCTCAGCAAGGAGGGCTTGAGCAAAAGGTTGTCAAGAGGACACGAGATTTCCCTTTGAGGACGCAGAAGGGAGAACCCCTTAGAGGTTTGAGTAGGCAAAGCTCAGGACAGATAGCACAGCTATGTGTAGGGGCCCTGCAAAGAGTACATAGGTCGAGAAACATTTTTGAGGTTTCAGAGTGAACAAAGCTCAGGAGGGACAATGCTCTTAGAATACAGGTGGGCGCCAAGGTTACAGGATTCACAATAGAGACAAGGGTCGAGGCCTTTTGGAGAAAGAAGTCTTCCAGCGGAAAGGAAGAAGACCATGTTCAAGGTAGAGAACAACTGCGATTAGATTAGTTGAAGGGACAAGATCTGGACTGTTGAGTTTCACGTCTAGACAACAGGAGGAGAGATCGCATAAGGTTAGATCTGGGCTGTCAGATCTAGTTCCAAGGACTGATAGCCATCAGATCCGGAGGAAGGTGCATAGAGTTTAACCTCTGGAAGGTCGCTCAGAAGAAGAGATGAAACGAATGGCGGGAACACTTCATGGAGAAGTGGCGAAATCTCGTGAGTCGTCGGATCTTGAACAAACTCTTATTTCAGGAATTTGGGGATTGGCGTGACAAGAGATTTTGGAGTCACTGCATCGTGAACATCCGGTTCACAAAATCCTGAAAATATCAGGAGCCGTTGATTCCCCTTTGAAGCGGGGTTCAGCATTTCGGCATCTCAGAATTCAGCATTTCAACAATCACGAGGACAAGGAGCTGGGGTACTTTGCATTGAAAACCCCGAAGCCGTGAAACGTGACGTGCCTTTGGAGTAGGGATGTGGTCTCAGAGGAAGCAGACATTTCAGCATTTTGGAATTTTGGCATTTTAAGGTCTGGGAGATTGAAGGACCAAGAATCGTCTGCAACTGGAATTGCGAAATTGTGAATTCTAAAATCCTGAAAAGTGGACCATGGTCACAGGTAGATTTTAGCATTTCGAGAATTCGGGGGTTCAGACATCGGGGATTGGAAAAACAGAGAACAGGGGGAATGCTTGCATCGCGGTTTCCTGAATTGTGAAAGTCGGTAGCACTTTGTCATGGACCTTCATTTCGGCATTCTAGGACCCCGGTGTTCAAGAGGCCAAGAGTCGGGAGACATGGAGTCTCGACTCGCAATATCGCGAAATCCTGGAAGCATTCAGAATAGAACCCTTTTCAATATTTTGTCATTTCAAGGTTCGAAAATTAGAGGAGGTAGTGGATTGGGTCACTGCATTGTAAATTCCCTGTACCCGAAATTCCGGTACAGCCACAACATCATGGTCGCATGGGTATAAGACTCACACCTAGTGCATGTTTGCATAGGTGGGGTTTTCGTCGAAGGACCTGTGGATCAAATTCGTGGGGTTCCAGTGAGAGCTCGAAGGAACTAATTCAGTTCTGCGGATTCGTAGAAGAATGATCCTGTGCATATCTTAGCCCGAGGGTCGGGGGTCTGCATCAGTTTGGTATCAAAGCCACTTTTTGTCTGTATACTACGGGCAGAGGGAGGCAGAGTAGATAAAGAAAATACTCTGATATGCATAAAGTGGTATCAGAGCTTGATTTTGTCTATATATTTCAGGCAGAGGGAGTAGAAGAAGAAGAATACAAAGTGTTGAAGCTCTCTGGTGATTGTTTACAGATACGCCATAGTCAATAGACAGTCAGGAGGACTATGAGGAAAGGCTTGAAGAACTCATGGTTGCAGAGTGACAACAACAAATTTTCTAGGAGGGCAGGCAGGAATAGAAATATGGCTACTGAAGGCCATGGGAGTGGTCACAAGGAAGACCGCAAGCAGAAGAAAAATCCAGAGATGGATTTGGAACTCACTAAGAGAAGGGCAAGGATGGAAGAGCTTGCACTGTGGGTGCAGTAGGATGCAAAGACACATTGGGTGTATGAATGGCCTTTAAGGAGGAAAGAAAAGTGGTCAGTCAAGAAATTGTTGGCCAGAGGACAACGAAGGCTATTGAAGGAATTGTTGAGGTATGTGAAAATCCTCAGGGCCACAAAGGAGATGGTCCATGCATGTGAACCATAAGCTAGGAGAAATATCAGTGATCATGAGGAGGAGAGATCACTGGAAGATCTCATAGATGACCATTTGGGTAGAGGAAGAGGAGAAACTTCATATTTCCAAGAGGGCAAGAGAGAGGATATGAGACTGTCTGAAAGTATTAGGGAGTCAAGAGTGAGTTCAGGTCAGCAAGGAATCCTGAGAAGTGAAGTTTCATGTGGTTTTGCAGACCATGTGAATCAAGATGATGACAAGTGAAAAACTTGCACCATCCAGAAGGAAGATCAGAAGAGCATTCTGATGATTGGAGGGATAAAGGTATTCCTACCAAGTATCCAAGACGAGGCCAGGGAAGATGTTGCAGGTGCAACAACAACAGAAGGAAAACTAGCTGTGACTGTTAAAGAAGAGGAGGACACAATTGAGATGCTCACTCCATGGGAGAAGGAGCTAGAATTTCTGGAGGATTGGTTGAACCATACAGAGCCAACAAATGACTATAATGAGTAGACAATCATGCAGATGTTAGCAGAGGAGAATTCCGAGGAATGGCTCAGAAATTTCAGCCAGGGAGCTGAACAAACGATGATGATTGTAATGTTGAGGCATGTAGCAGAAGATGAAGAAGAATTCCAGTCTGAGGAGTAGCTGGAGGAAGCTTGAATTCAACCAGCACAAGGAGAAATGGAAGAAGCAAGTCTGTCAGAGAAGGTGACTAAATAGTAGGTCAGTCAAGAAGATAAGACTGCAGAGCTGAATTTTACTGCAGGGTGGCAAGCTGAGGCCATAGAGGAAGAAGATGGCATGGGAGATCTAGTTGATCTTCCCACTTATAAGGACGAAGAAGTGCACTGGAGAAGACTGCATAAAGAGAGACAACCACTAGATCGACTGGATGATATGATTGAGGAGATCAAAAGGCTGATGATCAGATCAACATAAGTGGTCAACAAAGAGAAGATGAGCAGAGGAGACCCTGCCATAGCAGTAGGGCAGCAGATGCAGCAGTAGCAGCGAAACAGTGGAGCAGATGGACAACTCTAGAGAACTGTTTGGGATCTAGGTCGATTTCAACAACCATGCTGGGAAGCTCATGAGCAGGAGCTCATGAATTTTTCACAGCAGAGGAGTATGATGCAGGGGCATCGCTCCAAGCCAGCTAAGCGCTAGAACACCCAATGTGCATTTAATCGAACGAGAGAGGCGCAACCCTCTCATTTTTCAAAATTTGAAAATTGTATTAAATGAGTGTAAGGCTCGTGGAGCCAAAATCCATGCATGTGTGTAGGCTTAGATAAAGGTTGCCTTAAATAGTTGTAAGGCTGAGATCTAGATCCGATTCGGACTAGACATCCATTCAATGTAATTGAATGTAAATTAATGAGAGTTGGTGAGGATGGAGGGAAGAGCTCGAGGAACCCCTCTTTGTAAAAAGAACCTCTTTGTATCTACATTTAGTGAGGGGAAGAGAAGATGTAGAGAAGAATAGAAAGAATAGGGAGAAGAGAGGAGAGCCGAGACTTTGTTGCAGTTCGAGCTCGAACACATTGTAAAGAGGCATTTCATATTAATACAGAGTAGTTTTTCTTGCATGTTGTTGCTCATGTGTTAGTGAGTTCGTGAATGAATGTCTTTATGTGTTGATGATATGTTGTAGATGTATGTTAGATGTGCATTTGTAGGGATAGGTAGATTTTGCTATCTATGAGTTCTTTGATTTCAGGTTTGGGTTCTTTGAGGCTTCATACAAGAGGTTGCATGACAGAATACCACGGGTTCTGCAAGCCAGTGCACTTCTGAATTCTGTGGAATTTTAGAAAAAGATGTGCAAGGAGGGTGCACTAGTTGAAATCATTAACTCATGGAAGAATCCTCAGGGTTGTTGAATACCCTGAAGGAAGAATTATGAAGAGGAGAGGACAGAGAGGAGAAGAAGAATTGTTGAGAATTCTTTAAAGGCTCTACCAAGAGGGCATTGAGAAAATGCACAGAATGCATTGAGCCAGTGCATAGAGTGCACTTCTGAATTCTGTGGAATTTGGACAGAGTTATGCCAGGAAGGTGCACCAGAGGAAGTATTATACCAAGGGATAACCCTCAAGGTTGTTGAACACCTTGGAGGTAAGATTGTGCAAAGGGAGGCACAGAGATAACATAATCACTGGGGGTTCTGTGGAAACTCTGCCAGGGGCACATTGAGCGGTTGCATAGGGTGCACTGAGAAGAACTCTCTTTCAAGTTCTAAGATAAGAGAAGTGTCAAGGAGAGACACTCCCAAAGTTACTGAATACTCTGTTAAGCTTAGAAAGGAGGGCTTGAGAAAAAGGTCCTCAGGAGGACACCAAATTTCCCTTTGAGGACGCAGAAGGGTGAACCCCTTAGGGGTTCGAGAAGGAAAATCTCAGGACAGATAGCACAGTTGTGTGCAGGGACCCTACAAAGAGTGCAAAGGTTGAGACACCTTTTTGAGGTTTCAAGGTGAACACAACTCAGGAGGGACAATGCTCTTAGAATACAGGTGGGCGCGAAGTTTATAGTCTCCGCAACAGAGATAAAGGCTGAGGCCTTTTGGAGCAAGAAGTCTTCCAAGGGAAAGGAAGAAGACCATGTTCAAGTTAAAGCACATCTATCGTTAGATCAGCTGAAGGGACAAGATCTGGACCATTGAGTTTCATGTCTAGTCAACAGGAGGAGAGAGTACAAAAGATTAGATCTGGACCATCAGATCTAGTGCCAAGGACTGATAGCCATTGGATCTAGAGGAAGGTGCATGGAGTTTAACCTCTGGAAGGTCGCTCAGAAGAAGAGCTAAAATGGATGGCGAGAACACTTAGTGGAGAAGTGTCGAAATACCGTGAGCTGTCAGATCCTGAACGAACTCTTATTTCGAGAATTTAGGCATTGGCGTGACAAAAGATTTCGGAGTCACTGCATCGTGAACTTCGGGTTCGCAAAATCTCAAAAATATCAGGAGCTATTGATTACCTTTGGAGAGGGGTTCGACATTTCGACATCTCAGAATTCGGCATTTCGGCAATCCCGATGACAAGGAGCTAGGGAACTTTGCATTGAAAACCCCGAAGTCGTGAAACACGACATGACTTTGGAGTAGGGTTGTGGTCCTAGAGGAAGTAGCCATTTCGGCATTTCGACATTTCGGCATTTCGAGGTGAGGGAGATCGAAGGACCAAGAACTGTCTGCAACCGGAATCACAAAATCGCAAATTTCAAAATCCTGAAAAGTGGACCGTGGTCATGGGTAGATTTCATCATTTCGAGAATTTGGGGATTCAGACACCTGGGATTGAAAAAACAGAGAATAGGGGGAACACTTGCATCATGGTTTCCCAAATTGCGAAAGCCAATAACATTTTTTCATGGACCATCATTTCATCATTTCGGGACCCGGGTGCTCAAGAGGCCAGGAGTCAGGAGACGTGGAGTCTCGACTTGCAATATTGTGAAATCCCAAAAGCATTCATAATAGTACCCTTTTTGGTATTTCATCATTTCGGGGTTCAGAAAGTAGAGGAGGCAGTTGATTGGGTCACTGCATTGTAAACTCCCGGTACCCGAAATCCTGGTACAACCACAATGTCGTGGTCGCATGGGTTGAAGACTCGCACTTGGTGCATGTTTGCACAGGTGGGGTTTTCATGGAAGGACCTATGGATCGAATTCATGGGGTTCCGATGAGGGCCTGAAAGAACTAATTCAGTTTTGTGGATTCAAAGAAGAATGATCCTATGCGGATCTCGGCTTGAGGGTTGGGGGTTTGCATCATATTTGTTTAGAGTCCCTAAAACTAAAATAGAATGAACGAAACTATGTCACTCAAGACTTGGAATTAGTAGCTGTCATCCATGCATTAAAAATGTGGTGACATTATATAATGGGCAAAAAAATTATGTTACTAACAGATAACAATGGTGTGAAATTCTTGTTTAGTAAACCAAACCTTAACGCAAGGAAAGCAAGATGGTGGGCCTTCTTGAGGGAATTCTATTTTGAGGTAAGACAGATCAAGGGTAAAGAAAACAAAGTGGTAGATGCTTTAAGTAGAAGAATTCATGGGTTTTTTGAGATAAACATTAGCAGGGAAAAATGAGATATTGAGCAAAGGATAAAGGTTGCAAGTAATAATGATGAAAAATACAATAAAACAGTGACAGATTTACAAAATAAGGTAGAAAATTTAGACAGGACAGATTTGATTTTGGACAGAAATGGTCTACTTAGATTCAAAAACAGGTTATACATATCAGAGTCTGCTGAATTAAAGTTAATAGTTTTGGACGAAGTACACAAGAAACCATATTTTGGTCATCTTGGATACCAAAAAAGGGTAACAACACTAAGGAAGTTATTTTATTGGCCTAATATGAAAGGAGAGACAATAGAATACTTGACTAAATTCCAAGATTGTCAATAGGTGAAGGTTGAGAACCAACATCCAGCCGGCCTGTTGCATCCTTGTAATGAACCTCAAAAATCACCATAAAAAAATATATATATATATCCCATGGCATAAATCAATTTCGTTTTAAGATTATAATGTAAAAAAATAGGAATGATTCAATTCTGACCATAAGGGTATTATTACACCCATCTAATCTACTTCGAACATAAGCTTCTGTGGGTAAAAAGAAAAAGTCCCTCCAGATTTTGTTCCTTCCCTTATTCCCTGCACCCTTCTAGCATACTCAAAGTAAGAGGGCGATATGAACTTAGCTCGAAGGATCCTCTATTGTTCACAGAGAGAAAAGGATATCACCCTGAAGTGTTCAGAGCGAGACTGAGAGCAACATCATCTCGGACCGGTCAAGATCCAGTGGAAAAACGCCAAATCTTCCTCGCCAGATATCTTTAGGAGAACGAACGGTGATAAAATTGTCAGGAAAAGGACTGAAATCCAATGGATCGTTAGATCCCATAGATATGTGTGGAAGTTAAGGATGATCTATCAAAACTCAGGAGGGTAATGATCAGATGTCTATAGAGGAACGAACGGTGGAAAATTCATCGTGAAAGTACCGAAATCCCGTGAACCGTCGGATCATAAAGTTCCTCATTGATGTTAAGGATGATCCTTCCCAAGCTTAGGAGGGTAGAAACCATTGGATGAGGAACCTACGAAATGCGAAAGGAACAGGTGGGACCCGCATTTCCCGATTTTCGGTGTTTCGGACTTCGCGAGTTTCAATACTCGAAAATTAACTCACAGCAACTTGCGAAAAGAGAAAAGGGACGAGTGGGACCCGCCTTTCAGGGTTTCGTGGTTCAGAGTTTCGTGGATTCAAAGCCTAACCTCTACACCCCAAAACTCATGAAGTCGTGAAAAGTTAAAAAGAGGAAAGGTGGGACCCCCTTTGGGATTTCGGGATTCTGAATCCCGTGACTTCAAACACCAAGCCTTTACACACCAGAACTTTTGAAATCGCGAAAAGTGAAAAAGAGGAATGGTGGGACCCATAATATTAGGATTTCAAAACTTGGGGTTTTGGGGTTTCAAATGTTAAACAATAGTGAAAACACATCCTTAAGCTCCGAAAAGGTAAGGCGGGACCCAAAATTTTAGGATTTCAGAACTCGTGGTTTCGGGGTTTCAAATGTCAACAACCACGCAAGACATTTCCCGAGGTTCCAAAAAGATAAAGTGGGACCCACTACTTCAGGATTTCAGAACTCGGGGTTTCAGGGTTTCAAATGTCAACAACCGTGCAAGACATTTCCCGAAGTTCCGAAAAGGTAAAGTGGGACCCGCTACTTCAGGATTTCAGGATTTACGAACACATGCTGCATAAACACAAAAGAAAAAGAAAAAAACTGAAAAGCGAAAAGTGGAAGCTTCGGGGTTTCGGGATTTGGAACTTCATGAGTTCAGAATCCATACATCAATATACACGAACATCCAAAAGGCGAAATGGAAGTTGGACTAAGTGTTCCTATCAAAAAGTTAAGGAAATAAAAACAAACGCAAAGGGAGAGAGAGCTCCTACTATAACTCTTCACACTAGTTTCATCACTCCTTGGTCTTTAACCTTTGCGAGTATTCTCAAACTTCGTTTTTTGGGAGAAATATTACTTTTGTTTTTAGGAGACTAACGGTGTAGAAGGGTACAATATACCTTTACTTCACATAATTCTGAATGCCTAAGGACTTAAGAAATTTACATGCACATAGGGACACAAAGGATAAAATTCTCTGTATAGGGTAAATTCTATAATATCCACTCAGAGCCTCTTTTAAATAAATGCATTAAACGCCAACAATACTAGATCTGTGCATCTATGAAAATACATAGTTAAGAATATCATTCCATCAGAGTTTGGTAATTATAATTTGATGCTCCGAGGGATCTGAATTTGGTTTTCTGGGGGTTTAACTACCGAGAGGACCTGCCCTATTGATTTTAAGCTCCTCCTTTCCTTACTTACTTATAGGAATATAAATTACGGTGCATCCATCTAGCATTTTACACACAGGAGGAACAATTTTCCAAACTTTGGATGTTTATTCCGAACTTCACGATGACAGATAGAGTAAAACTACAAATAGACTTCATCTTCCATTACCAGTAACACTACTTTGGCAGATAGATATGAACATTCCAGCAGACGAATTACAACTATATATATATATATACAAATTTCCTTCACATAAATTTCTCATAACAAACATAAACAAAGAAGAGGAATCGTTGCAGTTCCATTTTTTAATCAAATACAATGCATCAGATATCAAATCATTCAATAGAGAATGGAAACTATTCTAGTTTAGATTTACAGGATACATGACATCGAATGAAAATATAGCCATTCATAATAAAAGGGATAGATCAACATATCTGAATCCAATCCATAGGAAGACAAAGGGAACGGCCACATTCCTCCCAGTCATAGAATAGGGTATCCAAATGTACTTGACCGATTCACCCCCTAGCCTGACCATGAATCTGTGAGGGTGAACTTGGATACTTCTCCTCAGCAGTGTCCCTCAATTTCAATAGTTCTCCTCTTGCCTCACACTTACTTAACAGTGTTCATAACAACAAGACAATTTTGTTTCAGCAAGATCCTCTTGCCTCACCCTCAATCCACAGTGTTCATAACAACAAGAGAGCTCAGGAATCCTTTCCCCACATACTTGGCAGTGTACTGCCTCCTCGCATATGCTATTTATCCATTTTTGCCCAGGTCTTTTCCCTCCTTTGGGGAATTTCGCATATTTTCTTAACCCTTGATTTTTAGGGGCTTCTAGTGGCCAAATATCTAATTTTCCACTTGTAATCATCAGCCTAGGGGCAGTTCCAACTTGTTCCCCACTCATGGAGTCATGGTCAGCTGATTTTAACATGGTTGTTCCATTTGTCCTCCTGCAGTTAATATAATTATTTTGTTGTGATACAAGTGTCATAGTCAAATAGTTAGTGGGGTCCAAACAGATCTCTGCCCAACAGTCACAATAATTAAATACAATTATTAAATTCGAAATTCAAAATTGCTATAAATGGAAAAAAAATTCTAGATTCGAATTTGCCAAAAATGGAAATAAATTTCCAGCACATAAAAATATTTATGTTTGGGGGATGTCACATCCTTTCCCCCTTCAGTAAAACACTGTCCTCGGTGTTCATTCCTTTCCTGGAACCAGATTGGATGACATTTCTGCAAATCTCCCTCTAATTCCCAAGTGGCCTCCTCAGGACTAAAGTGCTTCCATTACACCTTTACCTGAGCGATAGTTCTGTTATGAAGTGTTACTTCTCTCCGGTCCAAAATGCCCAAGGGTTCCACCTGGAACTCACCCTCGGGTTCCACCTACACCAAGTTCCAATCAATCATATGAGTAGGGTCATGAATATACTTTTTTAACAAAGAAACATGAAATACATTATGAATTCTTAGATTAGCTGGAAGTGCAAGCTGATATGCTACGGGTCCAATTTGAGTTAGTATCTCGAAGGGCCCACAAAACCTGGGTGTCATCTTGGCACAGTTCCCCAACTTCAGCGAGCTTTTTCGGGATTTGACCTTCAAATAAACATGGTCTCCCACTTGAAATTCCAAGTGTCTTCTTTTCTGATCTGCGTAGCACTTTTGTTTGTCCTGTGCTTCTTTCAAGAACTGTTGTACTTTTATTACCATGTTCTCCATTTCTTGGAGCATCTCTGGTCTAACCATGAGTCTGTCAGTCGGGTTATCCCAGCTAATCTGAGTTGTACACTTTCTGTCGTACAGTATTTCAAAAGGGCTCAACTTAGCCAAAGTTTGGTACCCATTGTTATATGCAAATTCCACCAAGTGTAGGTAGTCTTCCCACTTGTTCGGTTTTGTTCTTACATACATGCAGAGCATATCTTCTATGATTTGGTTTGTCCTTTTGGTCTGTCCATCTGTTTGTGGATGATAACTCGTGTTGAAATTCAAATTAGTTATTAGCCCTGCAAACAATTCCTTCCAAAAAGAGGATGTGAGTTTTACGTCTCTATCTGAAATCACCATTTTAGGAATACCATGCAGTCTAAAAAATTATTTCATGAATATTTCAGCAATGTTAATAGCTTTAAAAGTAGACTTTACAGGAATAAAGTGTGCAGACTTACTGAGTTTATCGATTACAACCATGATAGAATCATTTTGTTTCCGAGTTTTAGGCAAACCTGTGATAAATTCCAGTGAGATGGTCTCCCATTTCCATTCTGGTACTGGTAATGGTTGTAATAGGTCAGCTAGATGTTGGTGTTCAACCTTAACCTGCTGGCAATCTTGGTACCTAGCCAAGTACTCTGTTGTTTCTCCCTTCATATTAGGCCAGTAAAATAGTTTTCTGAGTGTTGTTATTGTTTTCTAGTAACCCGCATGGCCAGAGTATGGTTTCTTATGCACTTCATCTAAAATAGTTAATTTTAGCTCTGTTGAATCTGGTACGTAAAGTTTGTTTTTAAATCTTAATAGTCCCTCCTTGTCGATACTTATATCCGGTTCATCTGAGTTTGTGACACTATTTTTCAATTCCGCCATCATCTTAGTGTAATTTTCATCATTAACACCTGGCGTTCTTATTCTTTGTTCTAGATCGCTTTCTGCTCTGCTGATATTTATCTCAAATAACCCATGGATTCTGCGACTTAAAGCATCTACTACTTTGTTTTCCTTACCCTTGATATGTATGACTTCAATGTCAAATTTTCTCAAGAAGGCTAGCCACCTTGCTTGTCTCGCATTAAGGTCTGGTTGGTTAAACAGATATTTCACTCCGCTATTATCTGTCAATAGTAAGAATTTTCTGCCCATGATATAGTGTCGCCACATTTTTAAGGCATGTATTACTGCTGCCAATTCTAAGTCATGAGTGACATAATTTCACTCGTGTTCCTTTAATTTATGGGATTCATAACAAATCACATGCCCTTCCTGAGTTAGAACAGCGCCTAGCCCCTCCTTACTTGCATCAACACATACTGTGAAGTCTTTATTTGGGTTTTCTACCTTCAAGATGGGCGTTGATGTCAATAATTCTTTCAGCGTGTTAAAACTGTCTTGACACTTTTGCGACCAGTTAAACTTGGTCCCTTTCTTTTGTAATGACGTGATAGGGTAGGCTATCTTGGAGACCCCTTCTATAAATCTACGATAATATCTAGTGATTCCCATGAATGATCGGATATCTGCCACATCCTTAGATACTGGCCATTCCATAATGGCTTTTATCTTTTCCGGGTCCACGACAATACCTTCCGAGGAAATGAAATGTCCTAAATATTGTATTTCTTTTTGATAGAAATCACACTTGCCGAATTTTGGGTATAGTTTGTGTTTTCTTAGTGTTTGCAGAACTATTCATAAGTGTTCATCATGTTACTTCTCCGTTTTAGAATAGACCAGAATATCATCGATAAATACTACCACGAACTTGTCTAAGTACTTGCTAAAAATGTTGTTCATCAAGCACATAAACATGGCAGGTGAATTAGTGAGACCGAAAGGTATGACTACAAACTCGTAGTGTCTATATCTTGTTCGAAAAGTTGTTTTGTTTATGTCTTGATCCTTTATCTTAACTTGATGATATCTAGATCGTAAATCCAATTTTGAGAAGATCTTGGCCCCACCAACTTGATTGAATATATCATTTATCCGTGGTAAGGGGTATTTGTTCTTAATGGTCACTTTGGTCAGTTGTCTATAATCAATACATAGTCTTAGAGTAACATATTTCTTTTTCACAAAGAGGACTGGTGCTCCCCATGGTGAAACACTTGGTCTGATATACTCTTTATCCAACAATTCCTATAATTGTATTTTTAATTCTGTCAGTTCTGGTAGAATCATTTAGTAGGGTGATTTTGAGATAGGGGATGATTCGGGTAGTAAGTCTATGGAGAAATCTATTTCTCTCCTAGGAGGCAATTCTAGTATCTCATTAACAAACATGCCTCTAAATTCACGTAGGACAACAAAGTCTTCTAAGTTGGGCTTATCTTCTTTTTCTAATAGATTAATTACTTGGATGGCGTAAATTTGACATCCCTTTCTAATACATTTCTTGAGTTGCATCGCTGAAACTTGTCTAACTGACACAGGTTTTGGTATGCCTTGGGTTGTTCTAACAGTGCCAAAATTATCTTTATAGCTAAGTATCTTTGTATAACAATCTAGTACTGCTTTGTGTTGTTCCAACCAGTCCATCCCAATAATCATATCATAAGACCCTAGTGGTAGGATGTTCAGATTGGTCCTTATCTTTTGACCATCTAA
>SNQJ01S0024626.1:7272-38824 GCA_010110895.2 Picea sitchensis | reverse complement strand
TATCTTTGTATAACAATCTAGTACTGCTTTGTGTTGTTCCAACCAGTCCATCCCAATAATCATATCATAAGACCCTAGTGGTAGGATGTTCAGATTGGTCCTTATCTTTTGTCCATCTAAACTGAACTCAAGATCAGAAATAAAGTTAACTACTTTTCTTTTAGTCCCTGTTGCTAGTTGTACAAGCCAAGGTTTTTCATGCTTTTGTTTCTTAAGTTTATTCGACTCTACTACATTAGGAGTAATATAACTTAACGTAGCTCTAGGGTCAATTAAAATAGAAATTCGAGTGTCAAGGATTTTACCTTCAATCTCTACCACTGAGGACTGGTGGTCAGCTTGTCGACCATCCATGGTTGCATTTATCCGATGCAGACTTCTGCCCATGTCACCCACTATCAAGACTTCCTACAAATTATGAACAACAGTTATGTTTGCTACAATTAAACATGGACAGTTCCTCCTTAGATGAGGTTCTCCACACTCCCAACACTTTAATGGCTCACGGGAGTTTTCCCAAAACTTCTTCATTCCAAGGTTTATCGGTTTACCTCTACCTTGCATATTCGGATGATTGGAGTGAAAATACTTCCTTGGGAAACCCTTTTATGCATTTTGATAAGGAGTTGGCTGGTATCTCTTCTTTTGCTGGTTTATTCCATCTTGCTTCTTATCCTTCCAGGTCTTGGGAAACTCTACCCATTGTTTATGCTGGTCATAGCACATTCATGCCTTCCTGAATGACTCACTCAAGGATTTGGGGTTGTCAAACTCAATTCTATCCTTGTTGGACTGTGGTAAACAACTTAAGAATCGCTGGATTTTTACCTTATCCTCCCGGATGTATGGTACGAACCTTAGTAGATCCATAAATTTATTTATAAGGTCATCCATCGTAATTTGTCTGAGTCGTAATTCATAAAATTCTTTCGTATTCCTTTCATAATAGATCTCAGAAAGGTATTGTTTCTTAAAATACTTCTTGAAGTCGGACCATTCCAACTATTTCTCCTTTAGGCCCTTGGCCAATTTCAGTTCCTTCCACCAAATGCTGGCCTTTCCCTTCAGATTGTAGATGGCCATTATGACCTTCATGTTACTGGAATAGTTGTAGATTTGGAAGTATTTTTTGATGTCCAACAACCATGCCTCAACTTCTTCTCCTTTCCTGGACTCTCCATCAAAAGTAGTTTTTTTAATCTTTTTAAATTCTCCTTCAAGGTGGTCTGTTTGTTTTCTTTTCTTGTCTGGTATGGTTTTGTCTTCAACTGAAGGTGTCCCTTCAGACGAACTGTCTCCTTTTTTTGTTTTCACACCAGAATTCTTGGAGACCATTTTGCTGACCTCTTCCTCATGGTCATCATATTTTGGGCTTTTCTTGGTTACTATACTGCGCAACAAGACTTCATTTATCTCTTGTTGTTTCTGCTGTGCCTTCTTTAATTTTTCATTGTCGGCCTTGAAAACCTGTAGTTCAACTATAAGGTTTCTCATTGTTTCCAACATCTCCGTGGGTGATCTTCCATCACTGTTTTGTCTCAGATCTCTAGGAGGTCCTTGTTGCGGATTCTCTTCCATGCTGATTTCTGCACCTTCTTGACCTGCCATTGCTTAACAAAAAACATAAATGCTTTTTGTTTGCAATTCACAAGGTTTGTTAGTTTTCTCATAGATTATAATATATATACTAAGATATTAATGTGGCTCTGTTCAGGCCCAGTGTTGTAACTTTTTCTCTGATACCATATGTAATGAACCTCAAAAATCACCATAAAAAAAATATATATATATTCTTATGGCATAAATCAATTTCGTTTTAAGTTTATAATGTAAAAAAACAGGAATGATTCAATTCTGACCGTAAGGGTATTACTACACCCATTTAATATACTTTGAACAGAAGCTTTTGTGGGTAAAAAGATAAAGTCCCTCCAGATTTTGTTCCTTCCCTTATTCCCTGCACCCTTCCAGCATACTCAAAGTAAGAGCGCAATACGAACTTAGCTTGAAGGAGTCTCTGTTGTTCAGAGAGAGAAAAGGATATCACCTTGAAGTGTTCAGAACGAGGCTGAGAGCAACATTGTCTCACAGGGGTTGAGATCCAGTGGAAAAACGCCAAATATTCCTCGCCAGATATCTTTAGGAGAACAAACGGTGATAAAATTGTCGAGAAAAGGACTGAAATCCAGTGGATCGTTAGATCACATAGATCTATGTGGAAGTTAAGGATGATCTATCAAAACTCAGGAGGGTAACGATCATATGTCTTTAGAGGAACGGATGGTGGAAAATTCATCAGGAAAGTACCGAAATATCGTGAACCGTCGGATCATAAAGTTCCTTGTTGATGTTAAGGATGATCCTTCCCAAGCTTAGGAGGGTAGCAACCGTTGGATGAGGAACCTCCAAAATGCGAAAGGAACAAGTGGGACCTGCATTTCAAGGTTTTCGGGGTTTCAAACTTTGTGATTTTCAATACTCGAACATCAACTCACAACAACTTGCGAAAAGAGAAAAGGGACGAGTGGGACCCGCCTTTCAAGGTTTCAGGGTTCGCAGTTTTGTGTATTCAAAGCCTAACCTCTACACCCCAGAACTCCCAAAATTGAGAAAGGTGAAAAAGAGGAAAGGTGATACCCCCTTCAGGATTTCAGGATTTGGAATCCTGTGACTTCAAACGCCAAGCCTTTACACACCAGAACTTTCGAAATCGCGAAAAGTGAAAAAGAGGAAAGGTGGGACCCGTAATTTCAGGATTTCGGAACTCGGGGTTTCGGGGTTTCAAATGTCAAGCAATAGCGCAAACACATCCCGAAACTCTGAAAAGGTAAGGTGGGACCCGAAATTTCAGGATTTCGGAACTCGGGGTTTCGGGGTTTCAAATGTCAACAACTGCGCAAGACATTTCCCGAGGTTTCGAAAAGGTAAAGTGGGGCCCGCTACTTCGGGATTTTGAAACTTGGGGTTTCGAGGTTTCAAATGTCAACAACCACGCAAGACATTTCCCAAAGTTCCGAAAAGGTAAAGTGGGACCCGCTACTTCGGGATTTTGGGATTTATGAACACATGGTGCATAAACACAGAAGAAAAAGAAAAAAACTGAAAAGCGAAAAGTGGAAGCTTCGGGATTTCAGGATTTGGAACTTCGTGAGTTCAGAATCCATACATCAATATACACGAACCTCTGAAAGGAGAAAGGGAAGTTGGACTAAGTGTTCCTGTCAAAAAGTTAAGGAAATAAAAACAAACGCAAAGGGAGAGAGAGCTCCTACTGTAATTCTTCACACTAGTTTCATCACTCCTTGGTCTTTAACCTTTGCGGGTATTCTCAAACTTCATTTTTTGGGAGAAATATTACTTTTGTTTCTGGGAGACTGAGGGTGTGGAAGGGTACGATATACCTTTACTTCACAGAATTCTGAATGCCTAAAGACTTAGGAAATTTACACACATAGAGGGACATAAAGGATAAAATTCTTTGTATAGGGTAAATTCTATAATATCCACTCAGAGCCTCTTTAAACGTCAAAAGTACTAGATCTGTGCATCTATGAAAATACATAGTTAAGAATATCATTCCATTAGAGTTTGGTAATTATAATTTGACGTTCTGAGGGATCTGAGTTTGGTTTTCTGGGGGTTTAACTACCGAGAGGACCTTCCCTATTGACGTTAAGCTCCTCCTTTCCTTACTTGCTTATAGGAATATAAACTACGGTGCATCCATCTAGAATTTTACTCACAGGAGGAACAATTTTCCAAAGTTTGGATGTTTATTCCGAACTTCACGACGACAGATAGAGTAAGACTACAAATGGACTTCATATTCCATTACGAGTAAATCTACTTCGGCAGATAGATATGAACATTCCAACAAACGAATTACAACTATATATATATATATACGGATTTCCTTCACATAAAATTCTCATAACGAACATAAACAAAGAAGAGGAATCGTTGCAGCTCCATTTTTTAATCAAATACAATGCATCAGATATCAAATCATTCAACAGAGAATGGAAACTATTCTAGTTTAGATTTACAGGATACATGACATCGGATGAAAATATAGCCATTCATAATAAAAGGGATAGATCAACATATCTGAATCCAATCCGCAGGAAGACAAAGGGAACGACCATGTTCCTCCCAACCATAGAACAGGGCAGCCAAATCCACTTGCCCGATTCACCCCCTAGCTTGACCATGAATCCATGAGGGCGAACTTGGAAACTCTTCCTCATCAGTGTCCTTCAATTCCAACAGTTCTCCTCTTTCCTCACACTTACTCAACAATGTTCATAACAACAAGACAATTCTATTTCAGCAATCTCTTCTTGCCTCACACTCAATCCATAATGTTTATAACAGCAAGAGAGATCAGGAATACTTTCCCCGCATACTTGGCAGCGTCCTGGCTCGTCGCATATGCTATTTATCCATTTTTGCCCAGGTCGTTTCCCTCCTTTGGGGATTTTCGCAGCTTTTCTCAATCCCTGATTTTTAGGGGCTACCAGTGGCCAAATCTCTGATTTTCCACTTGTAATCATCATCCCAGGGGTAGTTCCAACTTGTTCCCCACTCATGGAGTCATGGTCGACTGATTTTAACATGGTTGTTCCATTTGTCCTCCTACAGTTAATATAATTATTCTGTTGTGATACAAGTGTCATAGTCATATAGTTACTTGGGTCCAAACAGATCTCTGCCCAATAGTCATAATAATTAAATACAATTATTAAATTTGAAATTCAGAATTTCCATAAATGGCAAAAATTTTCTAGATTCGAATTTGCCAAAAACAGAAATAAATTTACAGCACATAAAAATATTTATTTTTGGGGGATGTCACAAGCCTCTACCTGTACCAGAATGGAAATGCGAAACCATATCACTAGATTTTATCACAGGTTTTCCTAGAACTCAAAAACATAATGATTCAACTATGGTAGTAATTAATAATGTTAGCAAGTCTGCACATTTTATTCCTATAAAATCTACTGATAAAGCTATTAACATCATTGAAATATTCATGACAATTTTTTTTAAATTGCGTGGTATTCCTAAAATGGTGATTTTGAATAGAGACGTAAAATTTACATCTATGTTTTGGAAAGAATTGTTTGCAGGGTTGAATACTAACTTGAATTTCAGCACAAGCTACCATCCATAAACAAATGGGCAGACTGAAGAAACAATCCAAATTGTGGAAGATATGCTACAAATGTACATAAGGCTGAAACCAAGTAAGTGGGAAGACTACCTACACTTGGTGGAATTTGCATACAATAATGGTTACCAGACATCAACTAAGATGATCCCCTTCGAATTACTATATGATAGAAAGTGTACAACTCTGATTAGTTGGGATAACCCAGTTGACAGAATAATGGTGGGACCATAAATGCTCCAGGAAATGGAGAATATGGTAAGAAAGGTACAACAAAATTTAAGGGAGGCACATGATAGACAAAAAAGTAACACAGACCTAAAAAGAAGACACCAAGAATTTCAAGTTGGAGACCATGTGTATTTAAAAGTCAAAGAAAGAATAAATTCATTAAATCTAGGAAATTGTTCCAAGTTGGCGCACAAGTTTTGTGGCCTTTTCAATATCTTAGATCAAATTGGACCCGTGGCATACCAACTTGCACTTCCTGCAAATCTGAAAATTCATAATGTATTTCATGTTTCTTTGTTAAAAATAATATGTTCATGATCATACTCACATGATCGATTGGAACATGGTGCAGGTGGAAATATAAGGCGAGTTCTAAGAGGAACCCCTGCCCATTCTAGATAGGAGAGAAATAACACTACGGAATAGATTCATCGCCGAGGTAAAAGTGCAATGGAAGCACTTTAGTCCTGAGGAGACCACTTGGGAATTGGAGGAAGATTTGTAGAAATCTTATCAAACCCTGTTCTAAGAAAGGAATAAACACTAAGGACAGTGTTGTACTGAAGGGGGAAAGGATGTAATATCCCCAAAAATAAATTATTATTAAAGTCTGAATACACTTAGGAATTTATTTTTGTTTTTGGCAAATTCTAATTTGGAAAATTATTGCCATTTATGGCATTTTTGAATTTGGAATTTAATTAAATGTAATTTACTAATTGTGACTCAGCTGAAATTAGTTGACCATGACTCCATGAGTGGGGAACATGTTTGAACTACCTCAGGGCTGAGTTTTACAAGTGGAAAATCGGGAATTTGTCCATTGAAATCCCCTGAAATCAAGGATTTGTAAAGTTCTGAAAACTCCCAAGGGGGAAAATACCTAGGCACAAGATGATTTTGCATATATAACATATGGGAGGAGGCAAGACATTGACTAGTATGCTAAGGAGAGGAATATCACTTGTTGTTATGAGCACTGGTTTATGAGTTTGAGGCAAGGAAAATTTTTCTAATTCTGAAAGAGGATGATAGCTAAGGAAGAGTTTTGGATTTATCCCTCATCGATTCATGGTTAGGCTAGGGGGTGAATGAAGCAAGTAGATTGGTTTTTCTATTCTATGGTTGGGTGGAACTTGATTATTCCATTTGTTTTCCCAACACTTTTTTCAGATATGTACTTCTACTTATTGTTTCATTGAATTGTTTTACTGGATAATGACGAGCATAATGAAACGAATTTTAGAATAAGATTTATTTTACAGTTTAAATTTATTAGTGAGTAGAACTAAGAATCTACTGTGTGTGATAGTTGTTCGTGAATCTGATATGAGTTTGATATTGTTGTTGATATTATGGATATTTGGCATAAGTATGTATATATATATAAGTATAAACATGCTTAAAATATAGCAGATGGCTACACATTGACTATCCTTAAGCATGATCTACATGAAATACCAGTGTATGTGTTTATAGATTTCAATAAATATAACCTGAACATAAGTATTACCATGATAAATAGAGAATATACTATATATGTAGTTTGTATCTGTATGCATAGATATTCGCTTGAATAATATTTAAATTGTACTCACCAATGAAACCTTGAGTGAATATTAGAATTGAAATGCGTATATACGTTGCTACCATACGAATTTCCATGCTATAAGAATATCTAATAAACACAAAAATATATATTGACTATTACAAGTATTTTTCATTAAATCTGATTGTATTAAGTGTAGCAGAAGGTTACAGTACTTTCCTTTTTTATAATCTTAGAAGTAAATGTCCAGCGACATAAATACATAAAACATGCTACCTATTACAGAGTTGGTACAATACTTAAACGAGTCTTTGAACTCTATAAAATATATGTGGTCATAACCTTTAATTAGTGAGATCATTTTTCAATCTAGGGTTTCTCTTTTGTCTTCTCTATTCAGAATTGAATTTACGAGCAAACCAACTGTAATATCCCCAAAAATAAATTATTATTGAAGTCTGAAAATACTTAGGAATTTATTTCCATTTTTTGTTAATTTTAAATTGAAAAATTATTGCCATGTATGGCAATTCTGAATTTGGAATTTAGTTTGTTGTAATTTATTATTATGACTGTTGGGAAAAGATTTGATTTTCCCAACCAACTCTTTGACTATGAAACTTGTAAGAAAACAAATAATTTTATATTTATTGTTGAGAGACAAATGGAACAACCAGGTTGAAATTAGCTGACCATGACTCCATGAGTGGGGAACATGTTTGAACTATCTCGGGGCTAAACTCTACTAGTGGAAAATTAGGAATTTGGCCATTGACAGCCCCTGAAAATCAGGGATTTGTAAGGATGCAAAAATTCCCAAGGGGAAAATTCCTAGGCACAAGATGCTTTTGCATGTATAGCATATGGGAGGAGGCAGGACGCTTCCTAGTATGCTAAAGAAAGGAATATCAATTTTTGTTATGAACATTGGTTTTTGAGTGTGAGGCACGAATCATTTTTCTGATTCTGAAAGAGGACGATAGCTAAGGAGGCATTTGGAGTTCAACCTCATGGATTCATGGTCAGGCTAGGGGGTGAACGAAGCAAGTAGATTGGTTGTTCTGTTTTATGATTGGATGGAACTTGGTTGTTTTGTTTGTTGTTTCAACACCTTGTTCAGATATGTTCATCTACTCTTCCCTGGTTGAATGTTATGTCGATAAAATAGTTGGTAGCATATATCTTACTAAATTCTAGATGAGTGTCCTATTGTTTTATGGCTGATAGAATACATCTGCTTGTGTTGGCAGAATGAAATAAACCGTGGAAAAAATTTTACAGTTCAAAAAATAGAATTAGAGAGCTATTGTGTATGATAAGTTGTTGGTGGTTATGTGAGAGTTTCTTATTCCAATAATATACTCTCTGAACCACAATATAAATATAGATCCATGTATGAATATGTTTAAGGACGTATTGAAGATTTTTTTATAGATTGAAAGTTAGTAAGTACATATCTACACGAATTATATGTATACTTTTATATATTGCAATACATATACACAGACCAAAATTTTTACCATGATAAATGTATATATAGATATTCACCCAAGGACTATTAACTATACAACTACCCAACAAAGTTTGAGTGCTTCCCAGAATTAGAATTATATATACATGTAAACAGGTTTCTACCCATAAAGATTTTCAGACTTACATAAATATCTAATGTACAAAAAACTATTTATTGACTATCGCATAACTTGAAAATTTGAGTTTCCTTTGAATCTGAATACATTAAGGGAGAAGATAGTTACAGTTCTTATCAATTACAATAACACAAGAGTAAGGGTTCAGTGACTTAAATTACATAAAACATATTCCATATTCCAAAGTCAGACCAATAATTAAATGTGTATTCAAACTCTACACAACACTGCAATTCATAACTATTAAATAGTGAAATCTCATTTCAATATGGGGTTTCCCCTCTGTTTTTCTTTAATGGTTACAAATACAAATAACCAGCTATCTATAGGAGCTTGGTATAAATATTTCCATGATAAGATGATCCTTGGGCAGAACCGTGTCTTTACAATAGAGCATGGGGTTAATTACTGAAACACTTCGAGTTGGAACCCGAGTACCTTTTCGCGCAAAGGCACTATCCTCGATCTGGGAACTATGAATGATTAAAAGTCTTGTAAGAAAAATCGAGATTTTATGATTAGTATAAGATTGAAGTCAACAAAGTTTGAACATTGAATATATAATAATTGCAAGGAAAAAAAATTATGGAATGAAAACACAACAGATTTAATATATGGACTTCACTTAACTTGAGAACTTGGGAACATATGTCTATTTCTCCATTTGCGTCGATGAGGAAATCGTCCACATCCCCGAAAGGGAGGAGTGGACCAAGGTTTTCCTGATGGCTACCCTTGC
The DNA here is from genome assembly GCA_010110895.2 of Picea sitchensis. Taxonomy (NCBI): domain Eukaryota; kingdom Viridiplantae; phylum Streptophyta; class Pinopsida; order Pinales; family Pinaceae; genus Picea; species Picea sitchensis. Next base: position 29,483 of record SNQJ01S0024626.1, on the reverse strand, counting down.
AACAAACAGGGGTCCCATCATTAGATTTTGGTAATCGAAACTTTAACCAAATATTTCAAAAATAAATGAACAATAATCTTAAACCAAAATTTATAAAGAAACACACAGTATAAAACATTTTGAATAGGAATTTCATGGTTTCGGATCACAGAAAATGCTACGCGATTTCTGCCCTCATAAATATAAGAAGAAAAAGAAATATCACAGATCGATGAAAAAGAAAAACGAGATCATAATAGGGTTCTGGGCACCTAAATCCCTGTTCCTTTCTTTCATACGAAACGAGGTGATTTTAAACAGATTAATTACTGAAATCTCGATCAGAGAGTAAGGATAAATCTTTTAAAGGTTTTTAAGCTCTACAATAATATTACAGATTCGGAACCTTAACTTTGTATCTATACATGTACATGCACGAATAGGGTAAATAGAGTAATCTTTGATTAAAACAAAACCGTATACAATAGTAAGAAATCCTCACCACAGCTATAGTGTTTCATTTACGAACTCACAACTTTAAATCCGAAAATGCAAGGTTTCCACAGTGAGTAAGATACAAGAAGTCGATAAAATGAATATTTAAGGCTAAACCAAACAGATTAAATAAGGGAAGAGTGCAAACCATATATACAAAGAAGATAGTAGGGGGAAACCAATTAAAAAGAGTAAGTTTAAGCAATGAGGATCGATGCCTTTCCTTGACGGAGAACTCTCGCGAAAGAAGATATGGGTTATGAATGAGAACTTTAGTATACCGTTATTATACAAGAATACTTGGCGTGGAATTATTTTAGGGGTAACTATAATAAGGTATAACCACTAGTTTTGAAACGATAGGTATGTCGCAAGCAACCCCCAAATAAATACCAGGTTACCCACCAAGGAAAATGACTGAGGGTATTTTCTTTTTGACAGAACCCTAACATATTTTGGGTCTATCCCCGAATCAATAATTGAAACCGCCTATGTAGAAGGCTTTACGAGATAACGGATTCTGGAGTAGTGAATGAATACCTCACATAAGAGATAAAACCACAAGCCAACACCATTATAGAACTTATATATCTACCCATGACTCGGAGGAAATATTTTAGAGAGTTAAGATTTAATGAGAAGGGAAAACTTTCAACTAGCAACAATGAAAGAAACAAAAAGAAAATCAGATTACAGAGACAACCTAAGATGCGACTAACTTTCCCTTCTTTTACAGTATTCCAAGAAATAGGATTTGAATATCTTACCCGGTAAAAGAGGAAACCAGAGTAGAAGCCCCTCTTCATAGGAGGTTACACACAGAGTAGTATATAGAGGTTAATGCAAAACATTTTGGACAAATTGCATAAGAGACAAAGGAAATGGGCTCTTAGTCACCTAAGTGACCCTGTATCATGAATTAATGGTGAACGAAGGCCTGTGGGACACAGGCCATGTGAACAAGCACGCACGACGTTCCCACATTGGTCACATATATCTAGGCTATGTAAAATGAAGGAAATCCCTTAACTATTAACCAAAGAAAGCTTAATGGTGTTACGGACAAGCCTTAACTACACATTAAAATGAACCCGCTAGCACTGTAGTGATAATCCCTATCAGGAAATCAGATGGGTGCATACTGGACAGTAAGTGTTAGAGTCATGAATTGTCGTGCCAGGTGGATACCAAATTTGGCGTTATTTACCTTTTCGTGTGACTCTGTCACTTCTCAACTGGTGTGGGTATTAATCTCGCTAATGACTGTACTAAGGAAATCCACCAAGAAAATTATTTAACCCACTACTATGACATTTGGGATGCACATTCAGTTAAGGTTAAGACATGGCAAGGAGGCTCGAAGGAGACCAAGGTCAAAACCTACAGGGTGACATACGATAAAGTACTCGTTTAAACTCAAGAAAATTGTGTTGTCTGAGTTATCATTTAGGACTCTATGGTAATAGGATTATGCTTATTATCACGGTCTAATAGTTCTTGAGATGTGGAATTTTATAAAAGGTTATAATAAGTCAACTATATGGGATGGTAATAATAGAGTTGTAGGATTTTTAAAAATTAAACTTTATAAAGAAAATGATTTTCAGAATCCCTTGTTAGATGCAAAACCTAAGTAGGCTAGATTTACTAAAAAACCATGTGGACATGGCGAGTTCATGGCTTCATGAAGAGGTTTCATTTTAACCATTTATGAAAAGTATTAACTCATGTGTGAGTAATAGTAATAAGTACGACTCGGTGGAAAGAATTGTCCACCTTGTCTTATGTTATAGCAAGATTTTCCTCACCATTTCTATCTTGCACAGAGGGCCTTTTTCCATTTCCCTATGCAGACTTATCAACCCCCTTTTTGATAAATCCAGAGCCAAAATTATATATTTTTCCACATAGATGCTTCCTATCTGCTTTGCAAGATGTATATATGCTTGTTTCTCCACTACAACTCGCGTGTATCAGGATTTGTGCCAGAAAATGCAAAATGAGGTTGGGTTTCCATGTCACGACAAATGATCTCTGATCTTTGGCCTTCCATATACTGGAAACATTCTAAATCGATTCTTTAGTTTCATTCTGGAGGCTATAAGAGCACAATTTTGAGCTATGGAAAAGGAGAGAGAAAACATTCAACTTTGAGAGAAAATTTACTATAGAGAAATTACTTCATATTGAGTGTGCATCCCTTTGTCCCTCAAGTCTGAACACAGTGTTCAACCCCCAATCTCTTCCCTTATTGTCAAGAGGATCTCATTATCTCTTTTCTATGAGCTTTCCTTTGGTGGAGGATTGAAGTGGTGGAGACCCAGTTGGAAGGAACTTGGTTTCTTGGTTTCGAACCGTGTCGACATAGAAGTTTGTAATGTTGATACTTATATTGATCAATTATTAATAGAAATACTCCTTTCCTGTCCTATCGATATCTTTCAAATATATGATTATTATCCATGGACATGTTTGTAATGTTTATTAATGGATTGTTCTATCTGATGTGCTAACTCATTTTATATACTATCACTATATACTTGCATCGCTGGTTTGTTGAAAACTTCTTGCAGGTGTAAAGCCTTGGGTCAAAGTGCTCAACGGTTGAATGACATCAAACGATTGGATCGAGGTAGGCTTCTTCCTCATATTTCACATTATTTTATATAGCACATGTTGGAATTGAGTTGATTTCTGCAGTCATACCTATCTGTTGTGGTTTACCCTTGGCCATATAGAGTTTTTCCCTTGTAACAGAATTGGCGACCGTACTGGAAAAAGATCTTCCTTCTAAGGGTTGAAGTATTTTTCCTTCTTACATTTCTCTTTTACCTTTGTATTTCTTGTCATATCACAGTTGGACATAGTCTGTTCACTCTAAGTCTGAGTTTTCATCCTTTTAACCTTTTCGAACCTTGTTTTAAAATATATACGCCCCTTTTTGCCTAATAGACATGTGAATACGCTTGTTGTCCCACTACAAGAGGTGTATATACACCCTTTTGTCTTGAACATGAGCGTATACCACTTCCCCCTTGCTTGTTTTCTTGGTTTAGTGACTGTTGGGTAGGTTTTGAGGATCATTGAGACTTCTTAGGTCTCTGTGATACTTGTTGATATTATTTGGGATGACAGGAAACCTTTTTGAAGTTGAATTTTCGGGTGGAATATTTCTCTTTGTTTTCTATTTTTTATTTGTCCTTGGTAGTTGCGCTCTCTACTTAGATGCTTGGTATTTTTCTTGAGTGATTTCTTTTATACACAGTAGAAGTTATATATCAAGTCGCTTATCAGTCCATTCATTTTCTTTTTAAATACATTGAAAATACAAAAAATAGGCATTTTGCATTGGTTGGTATTTTTGTCTTTGAACCTTTATCATTAGCTTAGCATATTTAGTGAAAGATTGCATTTTACTTCTGAGTTGTAGAGTCAAAATTGAAGATTGCACTGTTTTTATTTAGCATATCATTCACTAAAAAGATAAAGTTAGGCTTTGCATTATATCTATTTTTGCTTTCATGCAAAGTCATAACACCATGAGTTTCATTTCCATACCTCTTTGAGTAATCATGGCCAATAAAATTTACACTTTAAACTAAAATTGATTAGTAACGATTTTCTTGTTTAGGGTGCACAAACTAGCCTAGGATTTAGTGACTTGGAATAAGATTTTGTGATTAAACTTCTCCAAGGAAATTAAATCAACATATGTGTTTGAGACGGGGAGTTGAGAAATCCATTGTATAATTGGTAATATCAAGAGGCTCCACTCACATCGGAGTTAAGCACGAGTTCGCGCAAAGTTAGTTGAAGGGATAACCCTTGGGTACTCACCTAGCGTCATAGATATTTCTATGGATTTATTCATATTTGGGGATCTTGCTAGTGCCTATACCTCTGTGAGAGGCGGTACTTTCAAGGTTTTGGGATTTTCTACCTTGCCCATACGGTGATCCGGACTCACGACTGCTCGCCTGTACATTGATTATACAATGGTTTATTAGTTTCTTGACTTAGGTGTCTCATATGTTACTTGCAGGGGTTATTCTTCTTGTACCCTGAGTCAGATAGGGGTCGGACAACACACATCCTTTATGGAGGATTACCTCTCTAGGGGGATCTGACCGACTGGTTGTTAAGCCTACGATGGCCCTTATAACTGATTATGTTACCTCCAAAATTTATCAGGGACTCTCAGGCCCCTCTTCGACGAGACATACCTTCTTTAGTGAGGGAGGCCACTCAGCCATTTTAGCCTGTTTGCATGCATATTGTTTGTTTGACTTTTTGGCATGTTCTTTGAATATTATCTGACCATAGGATTATGTTCTGAGTCTTTGTTATCATGGATAGTGGAGTTCCTTTTTCTCCCTAATTTACTGCTACCCCCCCCCCATGATGTTCATGGGGGAAAATCCGTCCTCTTTTTATAATGGTATGCAAAATTATGGTACTCAGTCAATTCCTTGGGTCTCTAATCATTTTTCTCATGGTATGTCTGATATGTCTTCGCATTTTCCATTCTCTATCTCACCTTCTTATGCGAATACAAGTTTTGGGTCTGGGGGAATGATGCCACCTTATTATCCCTCTCTATTTGGAAGGAGTCATATCCTTCAAACACCTCTTATGGTAGGAGGTTGGAATATTCCTTCCTACGATTCCACTATGCGAGAAGTAAGTGCCCAATTAATAAATCATTCTAATTATCACACTACAACCACTTATCCTTCTTCCGCTATGTCAGTTCCTATGAACAATTTTCACATGGCAGACCTCCATCTGTCCTCTGATATTTCATATGGGGGGAGTTATTTTTATAGTATGGGCAACCCTCCTCACAAAGTTCCTTCGCCTGGGGGCAACATATATCCTCACATGAGAAACCCTTATCATATCTCTTTCCCTTCGCAAGCAAATTCCTCAGTGTCGATGCCCTTAAAACCCTTTATGAATCAATATGGAGGAGGATACTATCCTGCTGGACAGGGACAGGGTGTAAACCAGGATCCTTCCCGGCCTGCAATTTCTCATAACTAATCTTTCCTTCGACCTTGGTCTCAAATGCCACAATTTATCACCGACGCAAGCCCAGTCACTACGTGTCATACTGACATTATATCACCAACCTATGCTAGTCATGTTGGATATTGATTGACAACCTCTGCAAGTCATGTGGAACACCCGCAACCAGCCATTGCAAGTCATGTTGGGGGCACATGTCTGGTCACTGATAGTCACACTACACATCCATCACCAACCTCTACTAGTCATGTTGGGGATTCATCACCAACCTCTGCTAGTCATGTTGGAGATTTTCTAATAGTCTCTACAATTCATGTTGGGAACATGTCACTAGCCACTCCAAGTCACTCTAGGGGAATTCATATGATTGAGAAGCCTAGACATCTTAGATGTAATCCTAGATTCCATTGTAGGACTTGTGAAGGAGGTCACCTTACTCGTTTGTGTCCTTTTACTGCTAGGATACCAGAAGCGTGGGGTTCACCTAAGGGCCCTTCATATTTTGAGACATATATGGTTTCACAAAACTTTGTTCCTTCTTTGGTTGATACAACAGTCATGCTGATGTAATCTTTGGCTGACACCCCTTTTCCTTTAGGGGTTGATGCATCCTTTGACCTTGTTGTCTCACATATTGTTGAACCTGTGATCGTGTATATGTAATCTTTGACCGACATCTCTCCTATGTTCGGGGGTGATGTGTCTCTTAACCTTTTTGTATCACATCTTGTTCAACCAACGATTGTGTTGATACAATCTTCAACCGACAACACTCCTATTTTTTGGGGTGATGCACCTCTTGACCTTGTTGTCTCGCATCCTATTCAACCAATGGTTGAGGAAGTGGTCGTATGGATGCAATCTTCGATCGAACCCACTCTTCTCTTGGAGAGTGACAAGTCTAAGGAACTGATCGTGCCAATGCAATTCTTGGTCGATCTCGCTCTTCTGGTTCTAGTTCTATACCTTCTATGCCATGTCCTTAGCATTTCTATTACTTCACCTTCTGAACAAGAGGGAGTTTTACTCTTCCCAAGTTCTCTCCCTCCAAGTCTTGATGAGGTTCCCTTTGATTGGGATTCTCTTGTGGGGTATCCAATGCCTCCGCCTATGTCTTTTCCATAAAGAGACATTATCCGACATAACACGGAGACAATAACCTCCGTTATCACTTTGTCCTCCTCGACTTGGAGATATTTAGGTCTTTTCGAGCTTGTGTCGATTCGTCCCAAGATATCGACATTCCAAATAAGGTCTGCATGGGAGCCTTGGCCTCCCTCGTGGCTTGTCGCCTAGCATTTATAAAATGAGTCTTAGTTAATCTCTTTTATGACTCATTATTAAAAATTGAAAAGATCGCTGAGTGATTTGTCCCTTTCACACTCGTTAAAATTAGATTTGAAAGATCATGAGTCTTAGTTAAGCTCTTTTCTGACTCACTATCAAAAATGGAAAAGATCGCCAAATGAGCTTGTCTTTTTCACACTCATAAATTGGATTTGAAAAGACATCTATTTGGCACAAGTTTACCCCTTTTTCACACCCAGTAGACTAAAATATATAAAAAAGGACATTTTTTGGTGTTAAATTGTGATTGCATCTCATGCCCTTGCTTGCAGTATTGAGCCTTTATCCGGTTCTAACTTTGTGTTATAGACCATCGCCCAAGCAGTTTGCATCCTCAACCAAGTAGAGCCTTGTCTATATCCTTCACAATTTGACACCCTATACCCTAGAGGGAACATCACCCAGAGTGTCCATCTCTCGCATGCATTTCCTTGCATTGAGCATAGGTACGTTCCACTGTTGGAACTAGTTTTGCTTACTTGTGACACTCATTCCCTCCTCTATATCATAGCATTCACTTGTTATGAAAAAAAAAAAAAAAAAGACAGGCAGGAAGGGAGTACTATATTGTAATTGGCAGCAATCGTGTCTCCTTTGAACAGAGCACAAAGTTATTGATTCCTTGCGTCATCATAATTTTGGGTTTAGCATGGCCTTAGGAATCTAATCTCATTACAAAATTTTCTCTACTGACTGGTTAATATTCCAGCCACTATAGAGAACATCATGGATGCCTTCTGCATCTAATTGTCAAATCATTAATTCTATGTTGCCAGAGTCCACCATATGTCTCATGCTCTTGCTCAAAGTAATTCTATCAACCTGTGTCGGCCACTCCTTAGAAATATTGACTTCGCATGTCGGCCATACCCTTTGTTTGTCTTAGAATAACATGATACTTTGGTCTTATGATGCACCCTGACCCTACTTTCATCATTGGTAGGTCACCTTGAACCTAGAAATCGACATGTCATCATGGGTCATTGACTGGGTTCTTTCCCTTGTGTTTGGCGGCAAGACATCTATTCACACTTTGGGATTTGTGCAGTGTCTTGGATTCCATTAGACTTATTGGTGGTTTCCTCACCTTTGTCAACAATTTTCATCATTGGATGCTATTCAGAGGGTCTTTTTCGTGTACCGCTTGCATTTGGCACACACGAAAGATGCACAGGGTCATTGGTTCGTGAACATATTCTTCATCTGATCTCCACCAAATCATGAAGCTCCTTCTTTGTTCCTCATGCTGACTGATGAGAGATGCCTTAATGCTCTCCTTTCAGCAAGTCTCTTTCCATCAACTTCAACTCATGTATTCTGGATATGAGACCTAGAGTTTTATGAGTACCTTGAGGCTTGCAGTCATTAGTGGTAGGCTCTCTCTCCATTGACAGATGGGAATACATAAATGTCTCCTAATCAATGGATCTCTCAAGTGTTCGACACCAACTCCTTTATTCACATTTGTAGAGATGTACTCGGTGCCTTGATACCTACTTTCATCATTAGTAGGTTGTCTTGCATTTGTTAATGGATTACCTAAATGACCGGTAATCAAACGATGTCTCATCGTGTTTGACCTCAACTCATTTATTCACATGATGTAGACTTGCACCATTGGCGGATTGTATTGAAGACTTGAAGACATCACTTTGTGGACACAGTATTTGTGAGTTGTTTCTTCCATTTCATTGGACCAATACCTATTTGACTTCAGTAATGATGGGAGATTAGATTTTACTCCATGCTATACATATATCTTCAGATTGATTTTGAGACTGGTTTCACTGGGCCTTGTTCATGACTATGACAACTATTGGCATGTAACCACATTTATATTTTCCTACTCATGGTCATGAACACTTGTTGGTATATTTTCCACATGGCTCTGCATTGTATTTTTGGCATCCATGTATGCAAAGTCAATACATAATGTAATGAGCAATTGATTTCATCCAGTTAGTTCTCTGTCGCTCCACTTCTAGGTTATTTATAATGTATTTTGACCATTGCATATACTCCTCTGATCTCACACATTAGGGGGCATCTGTTATAGCAACATTTTCCTCACCATTTCTATCTTGCACAGAGGGCCTTTTTCCATTTCCCTATGCAGACTTATCAACCCCCTTTTTGATAAATATAGAGCCAAAATTATATTTTTTCACATATATTCTTCCTAACTTCTTTGTAAGATGTGTATATGCTTGATGCTCCACTATAGCTTGTGTATATCGGGATTTGTTCCATAAAATACAAAATGAGGTCGTGTTTCCATGTCACAACAAATGATCTCTGATCTTTGGCCTTCCATATACTAGAAACATTCTGAATCGGCCCTTCGCTTCCATTTTGGAGGCTATAAGAGCACAATTTCGAGCTATGGAAAAGGAGAGAGAATACATTCAACTTTGAGAGAAAAGTTACTCTAGAGAAATTACTTCATATTAAGTCTACATCCCTTTGTCCCTCAAGTATGAACACAGTGTTCAGCCCCCAAGATTTTCCCTTATTGTCAAGAGGATCGCATTATCTCTTTGCTATGAGCTTTCCTTTGGTGGAGGATTGAAGTGGTGGAGACCCAGTTGGAAGGAACTTTGTTTATTGGTTTTGAACCGTGTCGACACAGAAGTCTGTAATGTTGATACAATTGTTGATCAATTATTAATAGAAATATTAATTTCCCTTCCTATCGATATCTTTCAAATATATGATTATTATCCATGGGCATGTTTGTAATGTTTATTAACGGATTGTGCTATCTGATGTGCTAACTCATTTTATATACTGTCACTATATACTTGCATCGCTTGTTTGTTGAGAACTTCTTGCAGGTGTAAAGCTTTGGGTCAGAGTGCTCAACGGTGGAATGACATCAAATGATTGGATCGAGGTAGGCTTCTTCCTCGTGTTGTACATTAGTTTATATAGCACATGTTGGAATTAAGTTGATTTATGCAGTCATACCTGTCTATTGTGGTTTACCCTTGGCCATAGAGATTTTTTCCCTTGTAACATCTTAGCCACTTATATAGACGTTTAAGTATACGTTATTTCCTAATAGCGATGATTTCAGGTGAAAATGATTAAGTATCCCAGAGTAAAGAAGCATTAATGCATCTAATAAATTTTTTTTTTTTGGAAATTTTGGGGTACATTACACCAGCTAACCTTGGAATCCTGGTATAAAATTTATCACAATAATACAAACTTACTACGGAACTCTGTACCATAGCGAGTGGAACTTGGAAACTTATATTAAGATTATAGAAAATGAAACTCGAATACCTTTTTCGAGCCTGGTGATAGCTGGATATTTTGACCACGAAAATATCCAAGACCTGCAATGAATAAAGGGAATTAGGAAATAGGGTTGTGAAAAATCAAAGAATTAATAGATACAAATTTGATTTTCGAGAATCTAGTAAAACTGTGAAAAAATGATTTGTAAGAGCAAGCAAATGCAGAAAGAAATCACAAAACGTATTTTTAAGGAAAACAATAGCAAGTCAACACTTAGCTTGAGTTGGTGTAGGGTTTTATTTTTCCTTCAGTAACGTTGAGCGAATGGTTCATAGACCGAAGGGAAGGACTAGGATTTGAATTGTTTGATGGGTACCCTCACATTAGAAATAAGCGTCCCATCATTAGTCTTGCAACCGAACTACCTTGAAATATTTACGTAGAACGCACTACTAGACAGAACATTCATATATCTATTGCATAACCAAAATTATAAAGTTCGCACAGTATAACATTTTTTCCAAAGAGGTTGAGAGATAATATCCTTTTAATACTACAATTTTATAATAAAGAAGAATACATACAAGAAAATGAGATTTTGGTCACTGAAATCTCTTTTACGCTAATAAAGTGATATTCGATTGATTAACCACATAAGTTTCAAGGTCAAATTGTACAGATAGGGTTACGAGATACTGGTGTCATAATGCCCAAACTTACAATTTGATGACAACAACACGTAGACAAGAACTAATATTTTAAAGCTAAATCCAAAATATTTCCTTTAACCCTATATTAACCACTGATCTCTACCTATGAGCAGGAGGGGAAGGAATAGTCTTGCTTCAAACATAGGTATTTTCCTTATAATCTTGCATCATGGCTCAATGATATAAAACCCACTCAGTCTAGGGAGATACCTTCTCGATCTTAAGTACCGAGAGTTTAGGAATTCATGCCTCCTCGTTTTCCTTACGAATTCAGAGATACATAGCATAATCCACAAGAGATCTCTAGTGCTCAGTTACTCACACAAGGCACTTACAGTGGGATTTTGGGATCACCATAATAGTTTTTCATTTAATCACAGAAGAGCTCAATGATAGGTGCACCCTGCGTATTATAAATAAAACATGAGTATAATTTATTAAAGAAACGACTAAGGACGAAACCTAATAGCATTCTGGGATTTCCCTGAGTCAAGAAAACTAAAAACGAAAATTGTTTGTGTGAAATGGCTTAGAAATAATAGAAAACACTTGAACAAAAAAAGGTTATCCTCACAGGAGAGACAAATCATAATTCATCTCGAGTCATAAAATATGGTTGTTATACAAAGCATGGATAGTAGTATTCTAGAAGGTAACAGTAGCGAGAATGAAGGCCCAACCAACAATCTTAAAGAAATAGTTATAGAGACAAACTCAAAATATGAACAACCCTTCCTGACATCCTACAATTAACTAGAGCAATGGATTTTTGGTAAACATACCTGCTAAAGAAGTGAACCAGTCGGATGTGTAACATATTCTCGCCTACGCAGAGCAAAGAACCCCCTCGTCGTCGGTGTTTACACATAGAGTAGGGTTGCAGAAGCTAACGCAGAGCGATATTTTCAAAATGCACAAAGAAGAAATGAAACTTTATTTACCTAAGTGGCTCACGTATTGCAATAGTAATGGTGATGGAGAACTATAGAAATTAGTCTGTGTGTACATGCGCTCATGGTGTATTGTTATTGGTAACGACAACCTAGAATTGTACAACGTAAGAAGAACCTCATAACTCTCTACCAGACCAGTTAATAACTTTTACAGACATGTGATAACTATGCATTGAATTGAGCCACTAACCATGTTAGTGTGAATCCTTGTAATGACACTGTGTGGATTCCATGACGAACAATAATTTTTATGGTGGTGACATGTCGCGCCAGGTTTGCTTCAAATCCTAGTGTTAGAATATGTACTTGAGTGACCTTGTCGTTGATCAGGGGTGTGTGTCAAGACTTGCCAACTAATATGGGAGTATGCACGTTCAGTTAAGGTATGGACGTTGCAAGGGGATCATATTTGACCAAGGGTAAAACCTTCAGGTAGGACTTGCGTTCAGATGCGCCCTAGTAAACTCAAATCAAGTAATATGATTTCCATAGATATAGAAAACGATTATGATAATGGTTCGTACCTAATAGAAATGTTTTATTAAGTTCTTGTTACATGGATTGTGTAAAGGGTTAGAGTAAAGAAAGGAAAATGGATTGTTTTATATGGTCATAATGGAATCAGAAGTATCGCTTTAGTTGAATGTGAGGAAAATAGTACCATGTCTATTCGAATATGGAACTCTAATTAAATACTTTGGTGGGTACCCTAATACAAATAATATCTTGTAAAATAGAGGTACTCTAATCCTTTTGGTCATGAATCTCTCATTGGGTTTTGGAGATACTCCACTTGAACTTGTTTGACATACATTAACACAGGGTTTGAGAAATAAGAATAAGCACGAGTTACATGGAAAGGGTAATCACCTTATTTCATTTATGGATAATAAAAATAAGTACACGTCATCTTCCGACAGAAATGTTTTAATTACAAACTGATCAAGTATAACAAAGAAAAACAATTTTGATGCACCTAGCAAAAAAAAAAAAATAGTTGGAAATTTTGGGGTACATTACAAGTTGGGTGGAACTTGGTTGTTCCATTTGTGTTCGAGCATCTTATTCAGATATGTACATCTACTTGTTTCTTTGTTGAATGTTTTTTCTAATTAATAGCTGACAAAATGAAATGGTTATAGGATAATTTCCTTATAGGTTGATTATATTCACTGAGTAAAGATAAGCGAGCTATTGTGAATTTTAATTGCTAATGAAACTGAGTTATGTATATATGCATAGATAGTAATACATGTATATGTTGGACTAGGCATAAAGAATGTTAGAACTGTTGGTTGTATTCTGGAAAAATGATAAGTGAATATGTGATTAAATATAAGACAACTGTGTGTATTTCCATATATCCATATAGATGTATTTATGTACATAAATATGCATGCAGAATACCATAGAACCAAGATAATGCAAATAACAGTTCCTCCTTTTGAAGGGAAATTACATTCTATATATGTGATGTTCCATATACAATTAGAGATTCAATATTATAAATAACACATGCTATCATAGTTGTTTTAATCATGGAATTGTATTTCAAAATGGGGTTTCCCTTTACAATCTATTTATTCCATTAAAAAAAAATTAAAATACAAATAACCAGTTTATCCATGAAACCCTGGTTCAAAATTATCACAGTAGAGTACCCTAGGGTGAGAACCTTGTACCACTAATAAATGGAACCAAAGAAGTTTAAAATTAAACGCCAATATTTGGAACTTGAATACCTTTTGAGTAAGGCAATCCCTTGGATCCAATTTCCTCAGAGTGATCAAATCCTACAAGGGGAGAATCGACAGAATTAGTAAATGGTGTTAAGAAATAAAAAGAAATTAAATATCAAAGATTCAACAAATGAATAATACTTAGATTATATATGGCATGGATGTGATTCTCCATCGATGTGGAAGAAATGACCTGGCCATAGTCCAAAGNATCGACAGAATTAGTAAATGGTGTTAAGAAATAAAAAGAAATTAAATATCAAAGATTCAACAAATGAATAATACTTAGATTATATATGGCATGGATGTGATTCTCCATCGATGTGGAAGAAATGACCTGGCCATAGTCCAAAGAGGAGGAGTGGAACGATAAATGGTTGATGGGTACCCTTGCAAGGAAAACAAGGCCCCATCATTAGTTTGGTAACTGAAAGGATCTAACTGAATACTCCATAATGTAAATAAGCAATTAAACATTGCTAAACTTTTAATATTTTTCATAACCAAAATAATAAAGTTCACACAGTATCGTCACATGTACCACATAGGCATATACTTCCCAATTTGGGACTACAGACAAGGTGGTGGCGGGACATTGCTTAAAAACTCAAACAAGGACACAAGCATAAACTAAACTTAAATTATGCATTTTTGAACCTACGGTAATCTTTCATTTCCATCAAAGACAATTTGTCCAATGGAAGAGAATTAGACAAGATTCTAGATACTTGTTTTGATATTTTCTTTACGCGGAAGAAGTACAAAGAGACAAGTCTAAAAATAGATTTTCCAAAACATAGAACTTAGGGTAAATCTTTAAATGAAGTATAAATTCTGGGAAACTTACACATAGAGGAAGTATTATGACTTTAACAATTCTTGTTTAAGTATGAAAAAAAAATGTGAATAAAATTAGAGGAAGTCTCACAAACCAGTTACTAAACATTACGCACGGGTAAGAAAACCCTACTTCCTACACAATAAATGTTTTACGAATATCCACCATGTAAATTGAAGGTGAAATAAATCATAGTAAGTTTCGGGATGTGTATTCTCTTTTTAAGAGACGATAGTTTGGGGATTCATGTTATGCTCACCTCTTTATGAATTTAGGAGACATATAACATAATACACATGAAATAATGATATACAGTTTATACATACAAACATCATAAGTAGATTTAAGAATTATTGTAGAAACCCAGGAATATTTAACGACGTGATTTTCGGGAAATAGGTATGCAGTGAACAACTTAAACAAAAATACAAGCATAAACAATAAGGAGAAGATCGAGGTCATGGTCTAACGTCTTGCCAAAAAAACCCTTAATATTATTACAAGACTATTCTTGAACCAAGAGGCTAAACAGTATGTGTAAATTTTAGATAAGTCCCTAATGAAAACCATGGGAAGAGGATGGTTACACTCGCAAGAAGAACTAGTATTGTAAACCGCCACGAGTTACCCGATGGGGATTTGTTACATAGAGAATGGATGGAAATGTATTGAGATATTTAAATACAGAAAAAATAAGAACCTCAAATCGGAAGCCGTAGGGGACAGTTACAGAGGCAGTTACGAACACGACTAATATTTCCAAACTACCACACCTTTTACAGGATATCTTAAGCAATAGAGTTTTCTTGGGTTTACCTTGTATAGGAGTAAACCAATTGGTCGTGTGCTCTTTCCTTGCCTTATGCAGAGCAGGACCAATCCAAGTTGTCGATCTTACACAGAGAGAAATGTTATAGGGTTTAATGATGGGATGTTTTTCAAAATGCACAGAGACAAAAAAAAAAGATACATTAGTTACCCAGGGAGCCTTCACAGTGTAGAGTAATGGCGAGGGGATGTTTAGGTACTCTGGCCATGTGAATAAATGCATATGGCATGTCCACATTGGACACGATAACCTAGTATTCAGTATGTTGTAGAAACCTCATAAATTTTGACCATATAATTGATGTGTTTACGGACAGTCTTAACTTCAGATTTAACCTAACTCCCTTAATTGCATTTAAGTGCTAAGACCTGTCACCAATTCGGGTGGGATTTCATGCTGGAAAGTTAAGATTTAGGGTTAGATTTAATGAGCTACCAGGATTAGGATCACGACCTGTCAAGCCTTGATGGGATTCTAACCCCTTAAATAGAAAAACCTTTGTTATCTGAGAAACCCTCTTGTTACAACTGACATGCACTAAGTACGGTTAGTTACCATGTTAAAGTTTAATGAAAAACTGACAAGAATGACCACTGCATGTATTAATTAGAATGTGTATATAGTAAGGGTAAAGATTTTATTAAGTGGACATATATATAACGTTAAACTTCATATAAAGCATGTGATAATATATATCTATGATCTCAATGACATAAGCTACCTTGTATGAGTATATATGTATAGATATAGGAACGATATATATATATCTATAGATATGGTAAGGTTTGTATATTCCACGACAACTCCAAACAATCTTGATACATGGTATATAAGAGTAAAATAAAGGAGAAAAAACTTGATATATGGGATCGTTTTGTGGTAAGCTTAAAATACTCATATATTAGATATGAACTGGAAAGTGCTAAGACCTGTTTAAGTATAGAGATTTAGTGAAACACTTTTATGGATCCCTTTGATAAAAGTAGAAACTGTGTTAGGATAGGGTTACTATAGCCCTTTATGGACACAACAAGAATCTTATAGATCCACGCCAATATTACAGTTTCGTGGATAGTCTAAACACTAGCCTGTTATGATAAAATGTTGAATGTACTGAACAATTGTCGCATGTACTAAATTATTTTAATAGGCATGACTTCATGGAAAATTTAACTATCTTATTAGTAATATCTTATTAGTAATATCTTGTAACTTAGAATAGGTATATGTCGTATTCTGATAGCGATGATTATAGTTTTAAACTTGATCAAGTATAACAGAGTAAAGAAGTTTCAATGCACCTATCAAATTTTATTTTATTTGGTAAATTTGGGGTAAATTACATATGGTATCAGAGATGAAGGTTACAACACTTGGACCTTGGAGTAGGGCCAAAAATAGTTTAGTACATTTTATCCTATTAAAGGAAAAACTAACAAAAATTCTTAGTGTTACAAATAGGAAATTTTGTTTTATTGTGATAATGGTAGCACAGAACAAAGAGGAGATTGGACTTGAGGATAATCTCGATAAAGAACCTTCTAAAGAGCCTAGGAAGACCAGTGAAGGAAGTTCAACCACCCAGGTTCTAGAAACAATGAGGAACCTTATCATGGAATTGCGAGTTCTCAAGGAAGATAAAGAGAAATTGAAAAAGTCACACGAAGACCAACATGAAATAAATGAAGTATTGTTGCGGAGCATAGTAACAAAGAAGATCCCAAAATACAATGACAAGGAAGAAGAGGTCAGCAAAAGATCCTCCAAATATTTTGGTCTTGAAGAAGAAAATGAGAACAGTTCTTCCGAAGGCACACCAACAACATAAAATAAAACAACCACAGGAAGGAAAAGAAAAAAGGTGGACCACTTGGAGGGTGAATTCAAGAAGATCAAAACTTCCACCTTTGACAAAGAATCCAAGACAGGGGAGGAAGTTGAAGCATGGTTAATGGATATAAAAAATTATTTCCATATTTATAATTATTCCAATAACATGAAGGTCAGAATCGCCATTTATAACCTAAAAGGAAAGGCAAATATTTGGTGGCAGGACCTGAAGTTGACCAAGGGCTTAAAAAAAAATAGATGAAATGGTCGGATTTCAATAAATTCTTCAAGAAATAGTATTTATCATAAAGTTATTATGAAATAAAGACCAAACAATTTTATGAGCTAAGACTTGGCCAAATGACCATGGACGACCTGATAAAAACAATTCTTTAATTATTAAGATTTGTGCCATACATTAGGGAAGACAAGGTAAAAATCCAATGGTTCCTAAGTTGCCTACCACATTCCTATAAGGACAAAATTCAATTTGACAATCCCAATACCTTAAGCGAAGTGTTTAGAAAGGACTGGATGTGCTATGATCAGTACAAACAATGGTCTAAACTTCCCAAGGCTTGGAAGGACAAGAAATAGGGAAGAATGAATCATCAGAAGAAAGGATACCATCCAACCCCTTTCTGGAATGCAACAAAGAATTTCCAAAGGAAATATTTTCATTCCAATAACCAAAACACCCAAGGGGGAGTTAGACCAGTTAATCTGGGAACCAAGATATTCGGGGACAACCCTAGGGAACCGTTAAAATGATGGGAGTGTGGAGAACCTCACTTAAGGAGGAATTTTCCACGTTTAACTTTCGTAGAAAGGACCCCAGTTCATAAATTGCAAGAGGCCTCTACAGTAGGAGATGTCGGCAGAATCATCACATAATTAATTCAGTTGTGGATGGCTGACAAGATGATAACCAATACACTATAGTGGAAGTTATAGGTAAAGTTAATAATAATCATATTTCCATTTTAATTGACCCAGGAGCTACTATGAGTTATGTTACTCGTGGTGTAGTTGATTAAATCAAGCTCAAGAAAGTAAATCATAGTAAATCTTGTCTAGTGTAGCTAGCAACAGGGACAAAACGAAAAGCAACAGATTTCATTTCTGATTGTGAACTGAGTTTAGATGGCCAAAATACAAAGTTAAATTTGAATATATTACCATTGGTATCGTAGGATATAATCATTGGAATGGACTGGTTAGAAAAACATAAAGTAATTTTGGATTTTTACAAAAAATCACTTACTTACAAAGATGGAAACAACATTGTTAGGATAGTTCAAGGCATCAGAAAACCAGTCTCAATTAGATAGATTCCAGCCATGCAGTTTAAGAAATGCATGAAAAAAAGTTGTTAGATTTATGCTATTCGAGTGAGAAATCTATTAGGAAAGAAAGATAAACCTGGCCTAGAAGACTTTATCGGCGTACATGAGTTTTGGGATTTGTTTTTGGACAAAAGACTAGAACTTCCTCCAACAAGAGAGATAGATTTCTCTATTGATCTGCTACCTCGATCAACCCTGATATATAAGGCACCCTATAGGATGAGTTTACCCAAATTAACAGAGATGAAAATTCAACTACAAGAACTTTTGGACAAGGAATACATCAGACCGAGTGTCTCACCTTGGGGAGCACTAATCCTTTTTATTAAAAAACAATATGGGACTTTAAGATTATGTATTGAT
This sequence comes from Picea sitchensis, assembly GCA_010110895.2. Taxonomy (NCBI): domain Eukaryota; kingdom Viridiplantae; phylum Streptophyta; class Pinopsida; order Pinales; family Pinaceae; genus Picea; species Picea sitchensis. Next base: position 10,783 of record SNQJ01S0024626.1, on the reverse strand, counting down.
TATCGACAATTAAAACAAATGCCTATTAAGAACAAGTATCCCCTACCCAGGATTAACGATCTGTTTGACCAAGTGGGAGGGGAAAACATTTTTTCTAAGTTAGATTTAAGATATGGTTATCACCAGGTCAGAATAAAGGATGAAGATATAAGTAAAACAACGTTTAGAACGAGATATGGACAGTATGAGTTTGTTTTTATTCTGTTTGGTCTCACTAACACACCAACAACATTTATGTGTGCAATAAATAGCATGTTCAGTCAATATTTGGATAATTTTGTTTTGGTATTTATTAACGACATTCTATTGTATTCGAAAATGGAAGAAGAACATGAAGAAAATCTAAATATAGTATTGCAGACCCTAGGAAAACACAAGTTGTATGCAAAATTTGACAAATGTGACTTCTACCAAAAGAGAATACAGTACCTCGGACATGTAATATCTAAAGAAGGTATTGTATTAGACCCAGAGAAGATAAGAGTCATCATGGAATGGCCTATCCCTAAGGATGTGGCAGACATACGATCATTCATAGGAATTACCGGTTACTACCACAAATTTATCGAGGAATTCTCTAAGATTGCATACCCAATCACATCCCTACAAAAAAAGGGGACAAATTTTACTTGGTCACAAAAATGTCAGGACAGTTTTAATAAGTTAAAAGAACTGTTAACTACCGCACCAATTTTAAAGGTAGCAGACCCTGATAAAGACTTTACAGTCTGCGTGGATGCAAGCAAAGAATGCTTGGGAGGTATCCTAACTCAAGAAGGACACGTTATTTGTTATGAGTCATAGAAGCTAAAACTATTGAAATAATTTAACTGTGAACAACATTCTTATTATTATTGTTATTTTATTACTATGATTAATCCCCATTGTGGATTAATCATGTTAGTAATTGTATAAGGACCAAATCCCCTTTTGCGGATTGGTCATCGAACAATTATAAAGGGCAGAATAAGAAGTCATCCCCAATAGTTATTATTGAAGACCCAGAATTAATTAAAGGTGGGTTTACCCACCCAGAGTGAGAGGTCGGCCCTGCCAGTGAAACCCTTTCACATGTGCCAATATTGTATATATAGGAGGATACCACCTCACTCCTAACACACAACTCACTTGCTCATTATCTTATGAGGCAAGCTGCAATTACCAGTTGGAGAGAGGAGAAGAAGAGTGGTGCATCTCTTGGGGAGGATTATTTGTATTGGTTTGAGTTATCTCTTGAACATTGTATAATCTATTTATGATAAGGAAGTTTTTGCTGGGTTTTCTTCCCCTGGAGGGTTTCCCAGGATAAATGTTGTGTCTCTTGTGAATGTGTATTTCTCAGTGATCTTGTTCTTATGATGCTCTTATCTATTGAAATGCAAAGAATTATAATAATGGCATAAACATTAACAAAAACAACTTGAACGAAACTCCATCACACACGGCCTGAAATTAGCAGTTGTACTTCATGCGGTAAAAATGTGGCGACACTATATAATGGGCATAAAATTTCTATTTTTAACCGATAACAGTGGTGTGAAATTCTTATTCAGTCGACCAGATCTTAACGCAAGGAAAATAAGGTGGCTTTCCTTCTTGAGTGAATTCAATTTTGAAGTAAGACACATCAAGGGTAAGGAAAACAAAGTGGAAGATTACTTAAGTAGAAGAACTCATGGGTTGTTTGAGATAAGTATTAGCAGGGTAAAAAGCAGTCACATTGAACAAAGGAGAAAATTTGCAAGTGGTAATGACGAAAAATACATCAAAACAGTGGTAGATTTTCAAAGTAATGCAGAAAAATTGGATAAAATGGATCTGAGTTTGGATAGAAATGGACTTTTAAGATTTAAAAATTGGTTGTACATACCATATTCTACGGAATTAAAGCTAACAATCTTGGATGAAGTGCACAAAAATCCATATTTTGGTCATCCAGGATACCAGAAAATGGTAACAGTGTTGGGGAAGTTGTTTTATTGGCCTAACATGAAAGATGAGACAACTGAATACTTATCTAAGTGCCTAGATTGTCAACTGGTCAAGGTTGAACATCAACATCCAGCCAGCCTGCTACAACCTCTACCTATACCTGAGTGGAAGTGAGAAACTATCTCATTGGACTTTGTCATAGGTTTGCCTAAAACTCAAAAGAAGAATGATTTGATTATGGTAGTAATTGATAAACTTACCAAGTTTGCACATTTTATTCCTGTGAAATCTACTTATAAAGATATTAACACCGCTAAAATATTTATGAAGGAAATATTTAGATTACATGGTATTCCTAAAATGGGGATTTCGGATAGAGATGTCAAATTTACATCAATATTTTGGAAATAATCGTTTGAAGGGTTGATTACTAACCTGAATTTCAGCACAAGCTACCATCCACAAACAGATGGGTAGAATGAATGAACAAACCAGATTGTGGAAGATATGTTACGAATGCACGTAAGGACGAAACCAACGAAGTGGGAGGAATACCTACACTTAGTGGAATTTGCATACAATAATGGCTATCAGATATCAGCTAAAATGAGTCCCTTCGAAGTACTGTATGACATAAAATGTACAACTCCAATTAGCTGGGATGACCCAGTTGACATACTTGTTATGGGACCATAAATTCTCTAGGAAATGAAGAAAACGATAAGAAAGGTACAACAAAATTTAAAAAAGGCATAGGATAAACAAAAAAGCTACGCAGATTTAAAAAGGAGACATCAGGAATTTCAAGTTGGAGACCATGTGTATTTAAAAGTCAAAGAAATAAGAAGTTCATTAAAGCTAGGAAACTGTTCAAATTTGGCACCCAGGTTTTGTGGCCCCTTTGAGATATTAGCTCGAATTGAACTCGTGGCATATCCACTTACACTCCCTACAAATTTAAAAGTTCATAATGTATTTCATGAACTTCTTTGTTGAAAAATTATATTCATGATCCTACTCACATCAATAATTGGAACATGGTGCATGTGGAACCAGAAGGTGAGTTCCAAGCGGAACCTGTGCATATTTTGGAAATGAAAGAAAGGGTACTATGGAACAGAGCCATCACCTAGATAAAAGTGCAATGGAAGCACTTTAGTCCTAAGGAGGCCACTTGGGAATCAGAGGAAGATTTGAAAAAATCTTATCCAACCCTATTCTGATAGAGGAATGAAAACCGAGGACAGTGTTGTACTGAATGGGGATAGGATGTAATATCCTCAAAAATAATTAATTATTAAAGTCTTTATTTACTTAGGAATAAATTTCCATTTTTGGCAAACTCATATTTGGAAAATTATTGCCATTTATGGAAAATCCGAATTTGGAATTTGATTATTTGTAATTAGTTATTGTGACTATTGGAAAAAGATTTTATTTTTCCAACCAACTATTTGACTGTGACACATGTAAAAGACAAATCTTTTTATATATTAATTGTTGAAGGACAAATGGAACAACGAGGTTGAAAATAACTTACCATGATTCCATGAGTGTGGAATGAACTTGAGTTACCTCA